>JALPQD010000009.1:6241591-6255050 GCA_023101885.1 Typhlomys cinereus | reverse complement strand
GCCTCCTCCCACCTGCTCCTCCTCCTTCCACATGCTCCTCTCACCTCCACCTGCTCCTACTTTTTCTCTTATGTCGCCTCCTCTCCATGCTCTTCTCGCCAACCCTCCCGCTCCTTCCGCTGCTCCTCCTCCTACCTGCCCCTCCATCCTTCCTCCTCCGCCTGCTCCTCTTCATCCTCACTTCCACTGCTCCTCCGCCTCACCCTGACTTCCCTCTCCCTCCACCCGCCTCCTCCACCTGTCTCCTCCCTTCCACCCGCTCCTCTCCTCCACCTTGTCCTCCCTCCTCCCTCCACCCTCTCCTACTCTCTCTCCTCCCCTCCTCCTCTACCTGCTCCTCCTCCTCTCCACCTGCTCCTCCATCCATGCTCCTCATCCGCCACCTGCCTCCTCCTCCTCCTCCTTCCCACCCTCCTACCTCCACCCGCCTCCTCCTCCTCACCTGCTCTCCTCCTCCCATCTGCCCTCCTTCCTCTCACCCCTGCCCTCTTCCCACCTCCACTCTGCTCCTCCTGCTCCTCCACCTGCTCCTCCTCTTCTACCTGCTCCTCCTCCTCCACCTGCTCCTCCACCTGCTCCTCCTCCTCCACCTGCTCCTCCACCTGCTCCTCCTCCTCCTCTGCTCCACCTGCTCCTCCTCTACCCGCTCCTCCTCCTCCACCTGCTCCTCCACCTGCTCCTCCTCCTCCACCTGCTCCTCCTCCACTTCCACCTGCTCCTCCACCAGCTCCTCCTCCTCCACCTGCTCCTCCTCCACCTGCTCCTCCTCCACCTGCTCCTCCACCAGCTCCTCCTCCTCCACCTGCTCCTCCACCAGCTCCTCCTCCACCTGCTCCTCTACCTGCTCCTCCACCCGGTCCTCCTTACCTCCTCTTCCTCTTCCTGCTCCTCTCCTCCTCCTGCTCCTCCTCCTCCACCTGCTCCTCCACCTGCTCCTCCACCAGCTCCTCCTCCACCTGCTCCTCTACCTGCTCCTCCACCCGGTCCTCCTCTCCTCCTCTTCCTCTTCCTGCTCCTCCTCCTCCTGCTCCTCCTCCTCCACCTGCTCCTCCACCCGGTCCTCCTCACCTCCTCTTCCTCTTCCTGCTCCTCCTCCTCCTGCTCCTCCTCCTCCACCTGCTCCTCCACCTGCTCCTCCACCCGGTCCTCCTCTCCTCCTCTTCCTCTTCCTGCTCCTCCTCCACCCTGCGCACGCACCACCAGGGATGCCTATCCTCACATTCCCTTTGCTTAGTTGTGATCCCACAATCCATGGATGGCACAACCCATGAAACAAGTATTACAGGAAGTCACTGTTGGGGGCCAGACCCCCCTAAACAAAGGAGAAGGGAGTCATTGATACTGAGGGTATCACATTGTAACAGTGTTAACAGTGCTTTACAGAATCTACAGACAAACCTAGGGGACAAACCTCCAGGCACAACTGTGTGGGATTATCTAGATTCCACCAGCCCGCAGGGAATTACCTCCATCGTGTTCACTGAGGTAGACCCCGCCCGCAGTGGGGGGCACCCTTCTTGAGGGGGGTCCTGGGCTGAGCACAGAAGAGAAAGGCAGCCGAGCACCCCTCTCTGCTTCTTCCTCTTATGGATGCCACGTGACCAGCTGCTCTGAGCTTCTTGTGCCTGGGTCTCCCCGCTGAGACGGACCCCAGCTCAGCCTTGAGCTGCCAGCCAGGGTTTGCTCTCTTACATTGCTTTTGTCTGGGCGTTTTATCACAACAACGGGGAAAAATAGACACGTTTCACCACATGAAGCTTTCAGAGAGCAACTATTTACCTAAACAGCAAATATTTACTTATTTCAGCTGCTGGGGGGGCACATGTGGCGCTCAGTGGGACAACTTTGGTGTTAGTTCTTCCACCTTTACCTGGGGTCCTGGGAATTGAACTCAGGTCACCAGGCTTGTGCAGCAAGGACCTCTCCCCAGGGAGCCATCTCACTGGCCCATTCATTCATTCATGCATTCATTCATTCATGATCTGAAGCAAGAGCCCGGGCGGGTCTTGAACTCCTGGACCCAAGCAATCCTTCTGCGTGTTTTGCGCACGGACAGACCCCTGGCTGGTCTGAGCACCTGACAGGTAGCTGGGGTGTAGGCGGGGACGCCGCCTCCAGGCTGCGCTGGTTCCGGCTTAGGACGGTCAAGGACGGATCCCTGCAGGCTTAGCCAGCAGCCGCCACCCCACACGCCTTCCGGGAGGTGCTTTCCTCCACGTTCATCTTCTCTTTCAGCTATTGACCTAGTCAGGTTTCTCTTTCTCCTGGAGCCAGTTTTGCTGATAAACGTTTGGGCTGAGAAGCATCCACGGCATCAAGGTGTTTCAGATCTGGGGTAGCGCATAATCCCTGGAGACATTCCTCGGCCCCACGATTAAGAACCCCACAGCCCCACGCCCCCCAAGTGTGCTCATGCTTTCTTCTTGTTCTGTCCCGAGGCTGTCCACGTTATGGGCTTTTTGCAACACAAGCTCTTCATTTGTTCTGGTTTTGTTTGTTTTCTGTCTCTCCAGTTTCTGTTTTTCTGTGCTTCTCCCGACGTTGTCTCTGGATTCTCTTGGTTGTTCTT
Organism: Typhlomys cinereus; assembly: GCA_023101885.1. Taxonomy (NCBI): domain Eukaryota; kingdom Metazoa; phylum Chordata; class Mammalia; order Rodentia; family Platacanthomyidae; genus Typhlomys; species Typhlomys cinereus. Next base: position 6,252,481 of record JALPQD010000009.1, on the reverse strand, counting down.
TCCCTAGTTCTGAAGATAGAAGGTTGGCGTGTCTCCTCTTAAAACGCTTCTGGTTTGCGGACGGGCACAGCGGGTTTGCTTTGGTTTGGGTTCCGCTTCCTGGCTTTATTTTATTTTTATTTTCTCCTGGTTTGTTTTCAGCTTTGTTCTGTGTTGAAACAGGAACTGTCTAAGTACACCCCCCACCCCCCACCCCTCTACCCCCCGCTGACCTTGAACTCTCAGCAATCCTCCTGCGGCAGCCGCCCAAGCACCAAGCACAGCCCTGGCTAGCGCCGCGTGTGTGACGTCTGCTTCCAGCTCCTTCATAACTTTCCTGGCTCGAATGCGGGTTGTCCTCCCGCGGCACAGCACGTGGCCTTGAACACTCGTCCCTGCTGGTGGAGCTGTTTTGGGAAGGTCGTGGAACTTTTAGGAGGTGGAGGCTAGCTGGAGAAAGCATGGGCCTTAAAGTTTGATATCCTGGCCAACTTCATCTCTCTCTCTGCCTTTCTGTCTCTGTCTGTATGTGTCTCTCTCTATTTCTGCCTTTTCTTTTTTTTTAATTTTTTTTATTATTTATTCAACTCTGCGTGTGTGTATATGTGCATGTATGCGTGTGTATGTAGTACCACGGACGAATTCGGGAACCACCATGGACGCCTCCACCTCCTCCTTGTTTACTCTGCCCCGGGATTCACAGGCTCCGCCCTACCAGGACCAGAAACGCTGGCCGCCCCCGCTTCTGCCTGTTCTGCCCTTTTTCTGTCTCTCCCTCTCTCTTCCTCTCTGTCTGACTGTCTCTCCATCTCTATTTCTGCCTACCTCTCTCTCTTCTCTGTCTCTGTGTGTCTCTCTCTTCCTCTCTGTCTCTCTGTCTCTCTGTCTCTGTCTCTCTCTCTCTCTCTCTCTCTCTCCCCCTGAGTACGGCTGCACGGTACCAGCCAGCCTTGGGCTTCCATCGCCGCATCTTTACCTGACTCCTTGCGTTCCCCACCGCCATGGACTCAGTCCCTTCTGGAACCAAATCGCAAACCCTCCCCCCTCTCAGTTGCCTGGAGCAGAGTGCTTATCACAGCACCAGAAAAGTAACTGAAACACTTGCCCACGACGGTAAAACTCTGGCTTCTACCATCATAAAACTCCTGGGTGGTTTTCGATGTGACCCTGGATGTGACCCTGTTTCTACATTCCTCAGGGTTTTCATTTTGTCTCTAATCTACAAAACCACAATTCACCAGCAGCCACTAATTTTCTTTCTTTATTCTTGTCGTTTTGTTTGCTTGCTCGTTTGTTCCTTCCTCAGTACCCGAGCCAGAGCCTCGGACCTCACACGTGCTGGACAGAGAGCGTCTGAACCTCTGAGCAGCTCCCCGGCCCTGGCCAGGCCTTCCGTTCTGAGGGCGCGGAAATGGGGTGTCGTGTGTTAGCCGTTGTCGTGGTTTGCTTTATGAGTTCCCCAGGCTGCTCCGCACATCTGAAAAGGCTGCTGTTTGCCTGTGGCCTGCAGCTCTGTGTCTGCAAGGTCACTCGGGGTCTCCATCTGGTCTCCTCTGTGGGGTCACTTATCCTTGTGCAAACCCCATGGTGTTTGTGTTGCAGCAGTGTGCGTGTGTGTGTGTGTGTGTGTGTGTGTGTGCAAAAGGGCGCTTGAGTGTGTGTGCCTGTGGAGGCCCAGGGCTGAACATCAGGGATCATCTTGATCCCTACTGCTTTGTTCTGGAGTTTCCCATTCTCTGCCTTCCAGGGTGGGAGTTACAGACCACCATCATATCCTCCTGGCATTTTTCCGTGGATCTAGGGAACCAAACTCAGGTCCTTTCACTTGCGAGGCAAAGACTTTAATCCCGAGAGTCTCCCCAGCTCTCGTGCTATAGCTTCAAAGCAAACCTTGCTGCTCAGAAAAGTGACTCCTTCTGCCAGGGCCCAGGACCCACCGCTGCCCTTGGCCCTTCCTGTGACGTTTAGAATCAGGCTGTAGGCTTCCCCCGGGCTTCTCGTAGTTGTGTCACCATCTTCATGCAAGCTGACTGCACCGTCCACGCATGTGCTGCAGGGCAGGCGTGTATGCAAACACAGCACTTGGATCCCCCGTGGCCAGGGACAGCTGACTGAAGATACCAGACCTTTAGGGCCACGCTGGGACCATGCTTCTGCTGAACATAGGGGCCCAGGGGAGACACCCAGACCTCAAGGGCGGCCATGAGCCTGGCCAGCCCCTCAGGATGTATCCTAGCCGTCACCTTGCTTCCCCCTCCCCTGCCCAGCCCACCTTCATTTCACTCCCGCATCACCATTCGCCCAATTCACCCCCCCGTGTGCCCTCTCCCACCATGGCATCTGCAAAGGAAAAGAACCAACCTACTGTCCGTGGATTTTAATCGCGCACCGTGCATGCTGGAGAGTACAGAGGCCTCACCACACAAGGGGATTCGCCCTGGGTCAGAGACACTGTGAGAGGCTCCTCCATGGATGAGACAGGCTGCAATTCTCTGCACCTGCAGGTGCGGCGTGGGGCCGGGGATGTGGCTTGGCGAGGAACGTGCTCCAGTCTGTGTCCCCAGCACACGTGTGAAAGCTGGTGTGGGGGGAGCGTGTCCTGTAACCCCAGCACTGGGGAACAGAGAGGGAGCTCAGAAGCCAGAGTAGACAGAACAGAGCTCTAGCTTCAGCAAGACACACACACCACACAGCATGTATGCACACGCACACACACACACATACTTACATGTGCACAAACATGCATGTGCATTTGCATATGTAAACACACGTTTACATGCATACATGCACATGTGCTCACAGAGATACACATATATACAAGCACGTACACCTGCAAGCGGACACACGCACGATAAAGCCTATTCCATTTTCTTTCTCCGAGGTGGTCCTGCGAGCTGCTTCGACCAGATGAATGCACTGAAGGGCCTGCGGTGTGACTTCTGAGCCAGGTCTCAGAGCTCTTGGAGCTTCTGTTCCCCCCACGATTAGTCACGGTCATGCTATTTTTGGTAGACTCCCCCAGTTTGGTTAAACCAGTTAGAGGCAGTGGAAGTTCAGTGGGGGGGGGGTCTGTGGATCAATCGCAGCAAACCCAAGGGAGAGACTTAGGGGAACCGTTTTGTGGCGCTGAAGAGCTTGCAGCCAAGGGGCGAGAGTGCTAGAGCTTTAAACCGAAGAGACAGCTTCAGGTCGGAACGAACCGGGTGAGAACCTCCATGCACAGCATGCAGAAAAGCTTTAGCTGAGGCTAAGCTAAGGGGCTCTTGGGGAAGGTGTGGGAGTGAAAGAATGTCAGGTCGGTGGAGTTAAGGTCAATAGGGAGGGGAAGGCCAGAATCTAGGAAGACAAGTTAGTGTAGTTTCAGAACGGCTCTTCTCGGATGGGATTTTGAGAGCTTCCACTTTCCAGCCAAGATGGACGAGTTTAGCCAAATGACCTTTCGGCACACCTATGAATCCTTCAATTACAGCAAGCCTCCAGCCAGTCTGTGGAGACTATCTAATCAACGTGGGAAGATCCAGCCCATACTGGATGGGGACCATTGCCCGGGAAGGCGGATAAGGTGGAGACCTGGTTGGCTTTGGCAGACCGCCAGGTTGGAAAGCGTGCCCCTCTCTGGGCTCTTCCATGCATGTGCTGTGTGCAGTTCTCCGGGCTCCTGAGGTCGCTGTGAATCTCCTGCCGTCTTGAACTATAACCAAGAATTGGGAGCGCGGGACTGGAGAGACGGCTCGCAGCAGAAGAGCCAAAGTTCAGATCCCAGAACCCACGTAAAATGCCAGGAGGAAATGGCGGTGGCCTGCACGTCATCCTTAGACGGCGGAGCCCGGGAAACCCCAGAGCAAAGCAAAAAGGAAGTAGAGCCATCCAAGATAATTCCTGAAGTCCCTGTGGGCCTCTATAGGCACATACAGTACACACACACACACACACACACACACACACACTCAACCAACCAACCAATCAGTCAATTAATCAGTCGATAAATAGCTTGTGAGCATAATAAACCACTTGTTCCCCTGAGTTCTTTGGTTGTGCATTCATCACAACAACAGACGGGAGACTAAGACCCTGGCGGACCCAGAACCCCCCATACGAGTAAACACCAGCAAATTCCAAAAGCTGAAATAACTCGTTCCTCCCCGTGCCTTCTACTTCCCCAGCAGATGCTTTTGCCGGACACACGTATTTTCTTCTTCACCACGCACCCTCTTTCCACCCAAGAGCCAATTAGAAAGTCCGAATCCTCCCTTCTCCTTTCTCCTACAAAAACGACCCCAAAATGAGAGTGGAAGACCCTCAGTGGCTTTCTCCTGTGTCATTGTTGAAGGGCTGATGGCTCCTCTGCCTTTCTGGCTGGACGACGTCTCATCTACCTGCGTAGAGATGGGTGCTATGTGGAGAAATAACCGGAACGAGAGAGAAGACACTGCAGGACCAGGCACCACGTCCCTATCGCCCGAGGACCCAGCCACGGGCTTGACGCTATCTTGGGCGGCCTAGATGACGGGAGCCCAGCGGGGATCCCCAAGGTCAGCCCCCGAGGCAGGACGGAGCTGACATTTCCCTGGAGCTCCCGACTTTTGGACGTTGTTTGTTGTGCAGCATTTAGAAGGAATCCAGAGCGTCGCTTTCTGGTGTCACTTTCTGCTTGGAGCGGTCGAGTTCTGTAACCGCGCGTTCAGGTCGTAATTGTGACACTCACTCTGTCAGTCGTGGATCTGCAGAGGACTACGAGGGCATGGTGGCGCTCTCTGTTCCCTCCTTTTATGTCCTCGGGTGTCCGCCTGTGGTCAGAGGACGGGCGTCAGAGGCAGGATTCCTTTGCAGGGATCCCAGAGGCCCTGGGTTCAATTCCCAGCAGCACAAGCGTGCACACGCACGCGTGCGCGCACACACACACGCACATACACACACACACACACACACACACACACACACACACACACACACACACACACACACACACACGAAGTCTTAGTGAGGGTCTGTCTTAATCTTGTCTCTGAGGGAAATTTTGAACAATCCACATCAAGAAGAAGAAATCCAGCTTCAAAAAAGTAGGCGGCTCGCCAGCCACAGCCAAGCGCCTGTGTACGGTTGCCACCCTGGCTGAAATGTGGCAGTTCCTGGAAGCGACTGGCAGCCTCGCCCGGACCTCCCCACCCTAAAGCACCTTAAGTGAGACGAGGTCTGAAGTCCCCACCCTGCCCTGTCCTACATCCCCAGCAACGCCTCCACGGCGTCTGAAGTGCTGAAAGACAATCCGGGACCTTCTCTTACTCGCTCTCTCGCTCCTGACCCCGGGGCTCTCACCACGCCGGCTGTGGGCTCTCCCTGTCTTCTCTGACTTTGTCTTTCCTGTTCTAATGCTCTTCCGCCCTGAGGCTAAGCCATGGTTCCCGGCCACCAGGCCCTCAGCTCTGACAAGTGGCATTTAAGCCTTAGGTCTCGCTCTCCCTGTGTGAGCAGCTCTCTGTCTCAGACCCCTGCATGACCTCTCGCTTTGTCTTAGAGTTGCCCCCCCATCCCTTTGCCTTGCTGACTGACAAGAAGGAGTCCCAATATCAGCCCTGGACCGCCACATGCACACACAGAAGCACACATGCAAGCGCACGCACATGCCCACACATGCACCCATGCGCACATACACACATACACCATGTGTGCACACAAATGCACACACATACATCATGCACACACACACGTGTATGCACACAATGTTTGCACCCCCACATATACATGAAAATGGCAACAAAATCCCGTAACATGAGTCAGATGAATTGTAAAACCCATCCATTATTTTACTTTCTTTTTTCTGGTATCTAGATATTTCTCTCTCTTGTGCGCACGCACGCCTGTGTGTGTGTGTGTGTGTGTGTGTGTGTGTGTGTGTGTGTGTGTGCGTGTGTGTGTAATAGAGGGCACTGTGTGTTCCTGTGGAGGACCAAGGGTGACTTCGGGTGTCATCCTGGATTGCTTCTACCTCCTTCTTGCTTCGCTCTGGCATCTCCCAGGCCCCATCCATTAAGGTAGAAGTGAAGGCTGCCACCCTTTCCACCTGGTGTTTTTAACGTGGAACCCAGGATCTGGACTCCGGTCCTTCTACTTTTGAAGCAGAATCTTAACCCCTGAGCATCTCTGCAGCCCTATTCTAAATTCACTAGAAATAGCTCATGGTGGATTTCTCTTTGCCCCTAGCAAAGGCAAGCTTTGCCTTGCAATTGCAGCAACTGCTCCATGTTAGTCCACATCACTTATCACCACGCAGGCAGCTTTATTTTTCTATTTTTTCATGTATGTGTGTAGCGTGTACAGGGTGCTTGTGCGCATGTGTGTGCACATGTTGCTGGGAGTATGTGCACAAGGGCACTTGTGCGTGTGCCTGCGGAGGCCGAGGGTGACATCAGGAACCCTACTCCGTCACCTATTGTGGTGAACCTGCGCCTCTAATTAAACCCAGAGCAGCCGCTGGGATTGATCTGCCCAGACGACTTCCTCTGGGAATCCCCAGGCTCCACTTTCCAGAGCTGGAACCACCAGCAGGTTGTCGCGCTGCCTGGCATTTTATGTGGGATCTGGGGACCCAAACTCAGGTCCTTGTGCTTATGAGGCAAAGGGTTTAACCACTGAGCCATTGTCCCAGCCCAAAACACACACGCGCACACACGCACGTATGCACACACGCACATATACACACGCGCACACGCGCACGCACGCACATACACACGCACATGCACGCACATACACACACGCGCGCACACGTATGCATGCACGCACATACACACATGCACGCACACACACGCGCACACGTATGCACACACGCACACGCGCGCACACACATGCACACACACACACAGAGCTTTCAATCTACTTTACAAGGGCTTTATATTTGCCTCCATTGTCTGGATTTTTTTATTCATTCCTCCTCCATTAGCTTGGCTATGATGGCCTCATTTTATATCACTTCCTGGTTACTCTAGAGATTGCAACATGTGCATCAAGTCAATATCCTTTGATGCTTTTACTTGTTCCCATGTTATGGCAGGGGCCTTTCAGACCTAAGAAAAGACCATATGACATAGTGATTATGCAGATGTGTCTTATCAATGGATATAGTACAAGGTCAGTGTCTAGACTACAAGTCATGGTTAACACACACACGTGTGTGTGTGTGTGTGTGTGCGTGCAACCTCAACATAACTTGTAGACTGTCTAATCACCGTATATGGAAGACAAAGAAACTGTCCTGTGAGAGGAAGCAACATGGGAAATAAAGGTCATACTTTGAGGATCTGTCTTGGGGCACAAACCCACAGAGCTTTGGGTTAGTACAAATAAAACTACTTCCTGGAAGAATCCTGCTACCCCCAAGGTGTACAGGGATCTTATAGCCCTTGAACTTCATTTATGCCTATATCCTTGTTGTCATACAACGAGGCAGGCTAACTACAAGTGATTTTTCCTGGGGTGGCTCTCTCCCCGCCATTATCTTTATTTAAAAGATCTCTAAGTGTACCACATCTAACATGGTGCCCATGAAGCTGTCCTGAGGCTGGGAAATATGGAAGGGGGAGGAAGAACACAGAGAGACAGATATAGACAACAGTTAGGTAAAACAGGTGGAAGAACATTAAGAATCCACCCCTCAGTCTGCAGACTTTACTTATAATTAGGGGCTGGGAATCTATATCCAAATCCAGGCATGGGACTTGTGATTGGTTAGAAGGAGAGAGATGGGAACGCTTTTCCTAGTTTCCGATATGTGTTTGGTCAGCCAGCTGAGAGCCAAAGACACAATGTTCTTGATAGCTAACATGGCCAGAGAGAGACAGTCTATACACGAGATCTTTCCAGTATAAGCGGACATCCCTAAGGTCTCAGACAATGGCCTTGTCCCTAGAGAGGCTCCAGAGGATGGGTTTCTACACTTCCATTTTCATGAAAGTTCATGATTTGACCTCAGCTTTCCACGCTTCCCCTCAAGGAACGAGATTCATCCCACCTTCCACTGGCCAGCACGCTACCTTTCCCTAGTGGTATAAACAACTTATTATTATATACAGATTCTGAATTTGGATCTTGCAAAAGACAGCAGGGAGCCCTTGCCTCGGCCCCCTGAGGGACAATCTGTGGGGAGCGACGTGTTGGCTGACCTCATTGTGTGTACACAACAGCGCCCGGTCATTAGCCAGGACCCGGGTCGCAGCCTGCATGTGGTCCATCTGCTACAACACTGGAGCAAACATCCCCCGCTTGGTTCCTCAGCCTTCCTCACAGCGCGGCACCTAGGAAGCTAAAGTCAATGTCCTGAGAGGAACCGCAAAGGTGTCAGGACCTCCTCCCCTGTTGTTTGCTGTGACCGCACCTTGGAAGTCAGATGATCTCACCCCTCTCAGCCACGGGCCAGGTGGACTAAAGTGGCAGGAGCGTGGATGCCCATCTCTCCGTGGGACAACTATCAAAATCACATTGTGTCACCGTTTGAATGGGAGCTGACCCCCCGTAGGCCGATGTGTTTATATCCTTCGCCTGGGGTTGATGCTGGGAAGGTCGTGGCATCTTTACGGGGTGCAGCTTTGTTGGAGGCACATCATGGGGCACTGGGGGAGGGGGTTGTGCAAAGAAGAAGAAGGTGTGTGTGGGGGGTGAGGTTTGGTGGCCCCGCCCTGCTTCCTGTCACTCTCTTGCCCTAACTGCCCCTGATGGCTGCAGTGACCTGAGCCAGCCTCCTGCTTCTGCCTCCAGCCAGGCCTTCAGACAGGCGTTTCCCACCGGAAGTGCACTCTGTCCCCTCTGGAGCACTAATCCAAACAAATAATCCTGTCTCCCTCAACTTGCCTGGGTCCGAGTACTGTCTCACCCGAAGAGTAACTGCCAACACGCTGTAAAATGAACACCCAAACCGGAAGCTGGCTATGACCATGTCTAGAAGTGCAACTTGCTTGTGGTCCCCTCCAGATTCACATGGCTATCACAGCTGCTGAGCCGTGAACATCTGTACAGGTATAAATCTAGTTGTATATAATGTATATAATTGTATATAATGTATATAATGCTTTATTATACACTAAATAACCCACTTCCGGGCCAGTGAACTGGTTTAGTGGGTAGAAGCACTTGCTTAATGATCTGTGTTTGATCCCTGGAACCCACAGGAAGGTAGAAGGAGAAAAGTCCACCAAGTCGTGTTCTGACCTCTACATGTGCACCGTGTCACGCATGAGCTTATGTACACATGTCATGCATAACCCAATAATAAATAAACTAATAATAAAATAGTTTCATAAAATTACCATCTAACTACATCCTTTCCTTGATATTATAACAGAGCAGTATGTAACTGTTAGTGATAATATTTTTTATATTAAGAAAGGTTATATATACACCTCATCAAAATGTAGTATACAGAATTTGAAACATAAAAACACTCATTGTGCAGCCTCAATAACCATTCTCACCTGCCCATTTTTTTTCTCCAAGTATTTTATTGCAGTCAAATTTACAAAACATGAAACAGCACCTGTGAAAGTTTTTGAGGGTCCTACTCCATGGGTGTGGGTATCTCTGGAGATCAGTGGTGTGTGCCTCGTGGCCCAGGAGGGCGGCTCACCGCGTGCCTGCCCCAGGATTCTATGGGTTCTCGCGCAAGGGCCGTGTCCACCGTGTGGCGCCCCCGGATGCTGTGGGCATCCCTAGGTGCACGGCTCTATGCCGAGGTCTAACCCGTGGCCCTGTGACCCTTAGGAAACCCATTTCTACCCTAATAGCACTGGTCTGACCTGTGTCCGGCGAATTCTTACCAAGATGCAGACAGTCCTGAGGGCACAGGCAGGCCGGCTCGCCATGTGGTCAGGCGACAGAGCCACAGCCCGCAGAACAGCGGCAGGAAATGGCCAGCGGTGCAGAGAATCGCTGCAGGTCCTGGAGAGAAGGGAGCCGGGCGGCCACGCGACTGGCCGGAAGTCCACGAACAGCAATGCTCAAGCAGCTGGCGGGATGGGGAGGGGGGTCAGACTGGGAGGGAGTTAATATAAGAGAGGGAGGAGAGGAAAGGGAAAGGGAGAAAAAGAGAGAATAGAGAAGCAGCAGAGGGAGGGGGAGAAAGGAGAAAGAGGAGGAAGAAGGGATGGGAGAAGACACGGAGGGAGGGAGGAGAAGAGTGAAAGGAGGAGAAGCAGGACAAGGAGAGATGTCTGTCAGGGCCGAGCCTCCGTCAAGGCCCCAGACATTGCTCCCGCGTGCCTTCCAAGGGGTTCCGAGTTCCTGGTGCGCCCCAAACACTCACCAATCAGGAACTTAGTTGCCAACCCTGGTGCTGACCCTGAGGTTTTTATCCTGAATCAGAAGCTCGGGGAACAACAGGCCAAACGATGACACGCAAACAACCGCACCGGGAGGGAACTCAGAAGTGGAAGTGACAGGCTCACACGGGGCTGCGATGAACTTAGCCAGGCCCCCAAACGGAGGCTCAGGAACCCGCATCTCTGGGCACACCAGGACGCAGACACTGAGACCCTCATGGGGTCAGACGCCCATCAACACCCGGGCGTCAGCAGTTCTGCCAACTCAGTGACACTGAGACCTGCTCGCACCAGACAGCACCGACTGGTCCTCAGTCACTTCGACCGTCTCTAAACACCTTCTCCAAGAGGAACCGTTCTTAGCGAGGGGGTCCTCTAGGCTAGCTGGTGGGCCACACGTGGGAATCGCCTGTCTTTATGAGCTTCTTCTTGTACATATCTGCTGTGTCTTTCAACTCTTCCTTCAGCAGAGGACATATTTCAGCTCTTTGGGGAACCTGCTTTTAAATTTTTGGGGTGCATTCCTGGGAATGAAGTTGCTGGGTCATGTGGTGTATCTATATTTAACTTTTCCAACACCCCCCCCCATACACACACACTGTATTAG
>JALPQD010000009.1:6189091-6236591 GCA_023101885.1 Typhlomys cinereus | reverse complement strand
CAGGCAACGTTCATTCGGAATTATCCCAAACTTACACCCACCCCCACGCGCCTCTGCATCTCTCTCCTTCCCTCTGGCCCCATTATGCCTAGTGAAAAATCCTTCCAATTTTCATTCATTTGCAAATGTTGACTCTGTGTTTCAATGGGCATAGCACTCTAGGTTGACTGGCATTTCTGTGTTTTCAACGCACCAACCCACAGTCTTTCGGCTTCTGCTCCTTAGTCCAGAGGCCATCGTAGCATGTATTGTAGTTCCTGTCTTTTTCTGTTTCAATATGTATGGGGCTTTTTGGGGGGGTCACATATATGTGCAAGCATGTGGAGGCCCGAGGTTGATATCAGGAATCATTCTTTATCGCTCTTCCACCTTATTCTCTTTGAGAGAGGGTCTCTAGTCAAACCCGAACCTCACCAATAGGGTTAGTCTGACGGTCAGCTTGCTCTATCTAGGGATTCCCAGTCTCCGTCTTCCAAGGTTGGAATTACTAGTGGGTCCCACACCCACTCAGCATTTTGCATGGGCTACTGGGGATCCAAACCTTGGTCCTCATACTTGCATGGCAAGCTGCTGTAATGGCCGAGCCCCTCCTCAGCCCCATACATCCTTTAAATTGTTTGGCATTTATTAATTTACTCACTCATTCATTTAGCGTGTGGATACGTGTGTGGATACATGTACCATGATGCACGTGTGGAGGTCAAAGGATAATCCACAGAAGTCATCTGTTCTCTCCTTCGACCATGTGGGTTTCAGGGACTGAACTCGGTCATCAAACTTAGCGGCAAGTCCTTTTACCCTCTGACCATCTTGCTGGCCCTATTGTAGTTCCTCTATAAGAAAGAACTCATTCATTCCTCATTCTGTTTTTTTTAAAGCATTTTATTTATTCATTTGAGAGGGGGGTACAAACCATGGTGCACAAGTGGAAGTGGGAGGGCACCTCTCCTCCTACCACGTGGGCTTCCAGGGATTGAACTCACGTCCCTGGCTTCTCGAGTGACTGCATCTGCTGCGCTGTCTCGCCAGATCACTTCTCTTGGTCTTTTAGTTTTTCCACAGTGGACCGCTGATGGGCGTGGGAATGTTTGAGAGTCGCTGCCTTCTCAGCTCTGTGATTTAGTGACGTCAATGGATGGTAAATTGCTTAGATGGCGTGGATGTGTGCACACGTGGTATATGGGTGGTCGTGTGTGTGCAGCTGTGTGTGCACAAGAGGGGACTTGCGTGTGTGTGGCTGTGAAGTGTGAGGGTGACTTCGGAAATCCTCCTTTTTGCTTTGCTCGGGGCTTTTCCAGATTCTGCCTTCTAGAGACAGAATTACAGCCCCCTGCCACTTCCGCCACTTCCGCCACTTCCGCCATTTCCGCCATTGCTGTCAGTGTTACCTGGCATTTTAACGAGGGAACGGGAATGGAACTCAGGTCCTTTTGCGAGGCAAAGGCTTAATCCCTGAACTGTCCCCCCAGCCCTAAATGCTGCTCTCTCTCTCTCTCTCTCTCCCCCTCCTTCCCTTCCTTCCTTCCTCCCTCCCTCCCTCTCCTTTCTCCTGGAATTCCATCATACAAATGCCGGCCTCCTATCAGCTCTCACAGGGATCCCGCTTGGCGTGACCGCTGCCATCCTGACCATCACTGCCATTTGGCAGGTCAAGTGACCCTGTGAGCCGTCCGAGACCCATGGAGCACATTGAGTCCTTAAGACAGTCAGGCATGGTCTGCCCGCTGATGCCTAGACTGACAGTGAATGTGGGCATAATTCTGGAGAAAGGCCACGATGCCTCTGCCTAGCTTCTCGCGTGCATTAGCCGTGTGTTGCTATGACCAATCCCTGGTAGAACCCCGTACAGGAGGAAGGATTGGCGCATGCTCATGTCTCAGAGGTTTCCATCCATCACAGCCGGGACGCGCCAAAGAGCAGACGCGTGCGCATCACGGAGGACAGGAAACCAAAGCAGAGGTCAGGGCAAGATAGAGCCCACGTCTCCGATCAGGCCCGGCCTCCCAACTCTGCCACCTGCCGGGGGCCATACAAATTGTGACTCATTGATGCAAGCCACTGATCAGGTCTGAGTCCTTGGTGATCTAAGGGTCTCTGGAATCACCCTCAGGAACACACCCAGCGGGCCTTACTAATCTCCTGAGGATGTCTTAACCTAATCAAATTGACTGTCAGAATTAACCACCACAGCACGCAAACCCCTTCCTCCTGCTGGTACCCCAGAGAGCCCACCCATCTGATTGTAAGGGTAGGCACACTTCTGCCAAGGGGTCTCCAGGCACTTCGACTCATGGTCTGTGGCCCACAGCACCTCCATCTCCTCTGCAGTTTCCACACGCTGCAATGCAGAGGTGTCCTCTGGTCTGTCTGTCCACGCGCCCCTCTCCTGCTTCCCTCCCACGTGTCCTGTTTCGCTCGTGTTTCTCCTCATCTCTCTCCACCCAGGTCCTTTGTTCCATTTGTTTACTTCTTCACGTCTGGTATCTTCTATTTGGTTCATAATCCTTATTATTAAGCCCTTGGCCTGACTCTCGATCTTGTCTTGTTTGATCTCCCTGGCTGTCGCAAGCGTATTATTTTACATCTTAATGCAACTGCTTGGCCATGCGTGCTTGTCGCATATCTCCAGTGAGCAGGATGTCGCGCTGTGTGTGGACAGCTGACGGCAGCATCTCCGCTGAGCAGCCGGGGGACATTTCCTCTGTGTGGGCAGGAAGTTTTGCAAATTATCCGGAGCACGTGGACTCTGGGTCCTGTTCGTGGAAGTCTCCAGAGTGGAACTTTCCTGGCTAGGCCGGCTAGGCTGCCTGAGAAGTGGATTGGGATCCGTCTGCCTGGAAGGGGCCGGACGCTGAGGCCTCTGGAGGTTTAGGGCACTTGAGGTCAAAACCCTGCCTTTCTGAGCCCTACCCGGCTGGGCAGGGATTTGGCGGAAAAAAACATGATTCCTCATTACTTGTTCCTTCTGGAATGTTCCCCTGGCCCCAAACTCAGTCTCTTGAACTTGAGCGATCTCACCGGTTCATTCAAAAGTGCTTGCTCAGTAATGTTCTTAAAGGAGACCTGGGGCTCCTGTCCTGCCACTCTGACCCCTGACCTCTGGCCGCACATTGAGCCAAGTCTAGACTGACAGGCTGAGGGTTCTAACCTAGGAGTGTGGGACCCCCAGCCCTCATCTAAGAGGGGTGAGAAGACCTGAGTGTGTGTGTGTGTGTGTGTGTGTGTGTATGTGTGTGTGTGTGTGATTGAATATATGCATGTATGTGAGATGCAAGTGTGCTTACATGTGTGTTCATGCATGTGAGTGTTCTTAATGAGTACGCATGTAGACAGGAGCGCATGTGCAAACATGCATGTGTGAGGGTGTGAATGAGTGTGCGAGTGTATCACTGTGTATGTGTAACTATGTGGGGGGTGTAAAAGTATGTGAGTATGGTGTGAGCGTGTGTGAGTGTCTTGTAGTGTGTATGTGTTTGCATGTTTGAGTGTGTGCCTGGATGTAAGTGTTGTTCGTGACGACGAGTGAGTATGTGCATGTGCATCTGTGAGTAAGGTATGTGTGGTTGAGATTGTGTATTATGTGAACGTGCGTGTGTGAACACATTGTATGCATGTGCACGTGCATGGGTGGGTGCATGGGGCTCACTCATGTGTGTTTGTGTAGTGTGTTCATGAATGAGCATGTACTTATGCAAATGTGATTGTATGAGCTGGCATGTCTCTCGATGCATGTAGGAGTGTGGGGTGCTTGTGTGTGCACATATGGGGTGTGATGGTGGTATGCGTCTGATGGAAGACATGTCTAAATGTGTAAGTGTGTGTGTTTATGCATGAGCATGTGCTTGTAGGAGTAGAGACAAGGTCATGTGTGTTTCTGTGTTATGTGTGCGTGGGCATGTGTGTCAGTGTCTGAGTTAATGTGTGTTGAGTGTGAGTGCGTGTGAGAATGAGGATGTGTGTGAGCATGTGGTTTCAGTGTGAGCACATGCATATGAGTGTGGGCGTATAAGTGTCAGGTGAGGTTACACGGGGGTGATGGGTTGTGCATCTTTTTGCGATGCAACAGTACAGTATATGAGTGAGTGTGTAGGTGTGTGTTTATAGGGGTGTGTGTGTTACGTGTGCATGCATGTCTATATGAGCATGTGTACATGTTTGGAGATGGTTATGTGAATGTGTGTTTATATGCGTGTGCACATGCTTGTGTCCATATGTATATGTAGTGTGCATGCATTCACACATGTATTTTTTAACGTGTGTGGGCATGTGCCGTGCATGCGTACATCTGTGTCTACATGTGTGCATCTGGGTCTACATGTATGCACATCCATGCGTGTAATCACTCATCCCATCCCATCTAAAGCGAACAGTTTAAGTGGTTTTGTAGCGCCATGGAGCTGTGTGACACAATGAGCAATTCAGGGTGTCTTCATCATTCAAGAGACCCGCACGCCCTAGCGCACACTTCCTGCCTCTCCCACCGTCCCACCGCAGTCCCCATGGATGTCTAAGCGGTTTCTCTCTGGGTTCTCTATCTGTGCTGCTATTGCACGTGCGTGGATCCTACAGCGTGTGGTCTGCTGCGTCTGACTTCCGAGGATGGTCTCCCCAAGATTCTTCCATGTTCCAGCACGCATCCGTCCTTCCTCATTCCTTTTCATTATCCGCTCGCCAGCTGATGAGCGTGTGAGTCACAGCCCCTTTATTACGATAAGACAACGTGGTGGGACCAGAGAGGAGGCTTAGCAGGTAAGGGGGCTGAGTTGTCCACACGGTGGAAGGAGAACTGACTTCCCGAGGTCGTCCTCTCAAGTACACAACGTACGAAAGCGTAATGCTGCCGTGACTGTTCTTGCTCAGTGCTACACGCCTAGAAGTGGGGTCACTGACAGCAGAGCAGGAGGGTCCCAACTGCTCCACGTGCTCCCGACACGTCCACTGCATCCTCTGCTTCCGCCGTCCTCCCCGGAGCGGGCCACACTCCCCTGCCGGCCTCTGCGATGCAGCGGCTGCCCGGGCGTCCACTGGCTGCCCGGTGTGGTTTCTTTGGAGACGGCGTCCTCCCGGCGCTCGGCGCGTCCTACTTGGTCGTTTGTCTTTTCACTGATGGGGAGACCGAGGCTTCTCCGTGTGCGCCAGCTACGAGCCTGTCGTCACGAGTGGACGGCTAAGTTGCCATTGTCAGCTCTCCTCATTTCTCAGTGGGGCTTTTGAGACACCAGTTTAAGATATCGGTGGTGGGGCCAGCACGAGAGCTCAGAGGTAAGGCGCCTGCTCGCTAAGCCTGCTGACCTGAGTTCAATCCCCCAAACCCACATCGTGGAAAGAGAACGGAGTAAAGTTGTCCTTGACCTCTGTCAGTGTACCAAGGCATGCAAGCCTATGTGCTCTCTCATTAATTAATTAATCAAAAAATTTTGGTGGCAGATGATTTTTTCCCTTATGTTCTTGATACCATGGTCAACAGCTAATGCCTAATCTCAGGTCATGAATATGCCCGGACCTTCTTTAAAGAACTTCATCATTTTAGTGGCTTTGAGTTGGTCGCTTTGAGTCGGCCTTTGTGTATTCAGAGAAAGAGAGAGTTGAAGAACCGCTCCATTCTTTTGCATGTCAATCCTTGTTGTATTTTACTCTCTGTAACTTTCTAGGTTGTGGTTGGTTTGCTTTTTTTTTTTTTTTTTAATTTTTACCATCTGGACAAGAATAGTTCCCTCTTTCCCAGTTACTGTGGCTCAATAAATCCAGCTTCCCATCATGCACCGTGTTCCCACAGTGAATCTTTGAGGACTAAAGTCAGCCATGCCCCACCTCATCCCCGCCCCTGCCTGCGAAGATGCTGGAAAGTTCTGGCATAAGCAATTTCTCCCCTTTGTCTGAGTCATCAATCGTCTCCAAGGCCTTCTGCCGGAACACTAATATTTGTGTTGCAACTGAATGTGCAGGTCTGCTCCAGAGGACGTCAGCCAATTTCTCCCTCACGGGGACAGGACTCGGTCAGAGTCAGCCACTCGGGAGCGTCAGATGCAGCTGGTAACTCAGAACCAGGCCTGTGACAGTCCTGAGGAGGCTGGTACCCCTGCAGCTCCCACACACACACACACACACGCACACGCATGTACACATGTACTCACACGTGCACGTGCCCAGTCAACATTCTGGAAAAGTCTTCTGCAAGGCAAGGATAATAACTTTGTCATTATGTCTCTGGCGTCTGGGGGCGGCCACAAAGCAGGAGGAAGTAATCCTGGAGGAGACGGCAGCGTGAAAGGACTGGGAGGAGACGGCAGTCTCCCGAGCGTGAATTACGTATCAGATCCGTCAGTGCCAGGTGTGGCGGCTCCTACCGGCAGTCCCAGCACTCGGTAGTCTGAAGCAGGAGGATTGCCGCAAGTTCGAGGCCGGCTGGGGCCACACTGCAAGAAGCTGTCTTTAAAGAAGACAAAACAGTGTAGGGAGCACACCTGTCATCCCAGCATTTGGAGGGTAGAGGCAGGTGGGGGTCAGGAGTTTAAGGTCATCCTTAGTCACATAATGAGGTCAAGACCAGCCTGAGCCACATGAGACCCTTGAAAGTTTAAAAAATCTACAAAGAGGGGCTTCGCGTGGGCTCCCAAGCAGACACCGTCTCCTTCCTCCCAGCGGGCGACCAGCCGAGGGGCAAGTGAACGTAGGACACTGGCCGGCCTGCAGGTGGCCAGCGGCCCCTGACTCTAACAGACCCTCCCTCCCAGGGCACGTGGGCAGAGCCCTGGGCTGGCGTCCCCAGCTGCCTGGAAGCCCCTCTCCGTCGGTGGCCTGGTCCCTGGGGAAGGACACTCATCGTCTCGCAGAGAGCAGGACGACGTGTCCGCTGCTCCTGTCCGGCCCCAGCCGAGGGCTGAGCTGGACCATGTCTTCTCCCTGACCAGTACCCAGCGAAGGCAGGTGGCCAGCCGGCTGGAGCCAGCTTCCCAGCGGCTGCTGCCCCACTTGGCCAGTGATAAAGAGGAGAAACATCTGCCCTTCACGGCCTGGACACAAAGGGGCCGCGAGCAGCACATTGGAGCCTGTAGGTCGTTACCGTGGGGTGCGCTGTGTCCCTCCCCAAAGAGATGTGCATCCTCTAATCTCAGGCACTCGAGAATGTGAGGACACGAGAACCATCTCTCCAGGATACTTACATTAAATCTAGAAAGCTCATTCTGGATTTAGGGGGGCTGTAGAAAGAAAGGAAAGCCGGGATGTGCAAGGAGGAAAAGGAGTTTCTGGGAGCCGGTCATACATTCCCTCCCTCCAGGTTTGTGGATCACAGAAGCCAGAGGAAGCAAGCAGGACACGCCTCCCCCTCCCCAGCATTTGGAGGTAGCGCCGCCCTATCCCACACTGGGCTTTGCACTTCCGGCTCTAGGAATGAGTGCGCGCAGTGCAGCTGTGGCCAGACACCTGGTCTGTGGCTTTGTGGCAAGACAGCAGTGGTCCCTGCCAGGGAGCCAACCTGTCTGCTTTTCCCAGGACGTCGCTTCCAGAGCAGGAGGACCCGTCCCTGTCTCCTGCGACCCACCTGTGCGCTGGGACCCGCTGGGCCTGCTCCTGCAAGAAATCCCCGTCTCCCTGCCTGGTGGAGCCCCAAGCACAGGGGTGAAGACGCCCCAGGCTGAAACAGGCAGACAGGGTCAGACAGGGAGGGGGAAAGGAGGGGGTTCGCTTCAATGAAGACACGGAAGAGGCCGGATGTTGAAATTGCTACAGCAAGTTTAATGGTGCCTGGGACGGCTCCTCCGCGGCAGCCCGCGGGAACATGGCTTGCACAGTCTGACCAGCAGAAGTCCTGCAAAAAGAAGCACGCGCGGACCCCCCGCCCCGGCAGCCAGACCCCAGGAAGACGGGTGGCAAGAAAGGCCTTGGTCAGCACAAAGCTGGGAGTAAGAAACTCAGGATCCAGAGATCAACGTGGAGATGGGGAGACGCTGACAGGTTCCCCAAGAGAGCAAGACCCACAAGCTGGTTGGCCGCAGCTGCTGCTGGTGGAAGGGCCCTCGGCGATGGACAGAATGGTGGACACATCCACCCAGTACTGGGTCGTCCCAGGAGAGACTCTGCCCTTTGTAGGGGGACCTGAGCCTGGAAGTGAGACAGTCGATTCTTATTTCCTTTTCTACCCTTTCTGAAGTCCTGGAAAGGAGGGGGGCTTTGCACCCCCTCCCAGCTCTCCTTAGCCCTGAGGCCAAGAGAAAGCCCCTGTCAAGTTGCTGTAAGCTGAGTAAGGGCCCAATGGGCTCGTCAGCCTCAGTGCAAACCAAGAAGGCCGATGAGACCTGGTGCTGACTGGGGAGGAAGGCAGCGAGGTGTTCGGATGCACTGGATCAAAGCCCTGGTATCTTCTGTGACCGACCTGTCTGGGGGGAGAAGAGAGCAGACGGCCAGCAGCTGCAGTGAGACCCTCCCCCAAGGCTCCAGGGCGGCTCAGAGTAGAGAGGTGCCTGGATGTACCAGGACAGGTCCGGGAATCCCTGAGGTCCCAGCCGCCGTCGGAGCCCGGAATCCGCAGCAGAGGCACTGGATGTCCCTGGAGCTGGGGGTACGCTTGCTGCCTGAACCCCTCCTTTCACTGCCATGGCTCAAAAAAAGACCCCCAGGGACCCCAGGCAAGGCCACTGTGATGCCAACAGTGACGGAGGTCGGACCACCGCCCCGAGAAGGTTCGTTCGTGGCTGGTGGAGTTAAGGCAGACGTGGTTTCGAGCCCCGTCTCCAACCGTTGCCCCCACCTTGACCTCTCACACTCGGACCTTTTCCTGCACGAAGCCTCCGGCCCTTCGGAGAGAATAGCTCCGGGTAAGAGCCAGCTGGCTGGAAGGGCAAAAACAACACGGCTATCCTTTTCCCTCCCCGGTTTACTTTGCTCCTTTTGGAACCGTTAGCATTTGCCTCATGACGTCCCGGAGCGGGAGCCCCGGGTCTGTGCTCTGGGACGCCTGAGGCGGCAGGAAAACACCCCACGCTCAGGGTCGTCCGAGGCCATGTACACAGAAGGGACTGGAGGTCCCCCAGTGTTCTCACAGGCGCCCCACCCCGGTGATTTCATCCACCGGCAGCTCTACCCTGAGCAACAGCCAGGCCCGGGACCACGCGGCCCTCGGGGCTCCCAAGCAGCCAAGGGCGGATTGTCGAAAGCGGAAGTCCAGGAGGTCAGCACCGCACGTAAGGGGGTTGGGGGGTGATGGAGGGGGGCACCCTGGACAGGACCCGTGGGTGGGGGTCCACGGCGTGTGGGGATGGGGGCGGCGGCAAGGAGGCGGGCAGTCCGGGAGGGTGCGGCAGAGGGCCGGCCACTAGGGCTCGGCGGCCGGCTTGACCAAGTAGCCACTGAAGGTGATGTAGGTGTCGAACTCGTCGCTGAAAATGGCGTTGTCCCGCTCGCCCCTGAAGAGGCGCACCCACACCTCGTCCTGCTCGCGCAGCTCCAGCAGCAGGCTCTGGCTCTGCATGATGCTGCGGTCGCTCACCTGCGCGTACAAGATCACCACCTCCTCCGCGTTCTTCATCACGTGCAGGTACGTCTCCTTCTGGTTCCACGTGTGCACGTTCAGGCTGAAGAAGTAGACGCCCGGCACGTAGCAGTAGAACTTGCCGGTGAACATGCTGAAGTGCTGGTAGAGGTTGACGAACTGCGTGTCGAAGACCACCGGCTGGTAGTAGTCAGTACTGTGCAGGGGCTTCTTCCGGCCCACCGAGAAGGCGGCGTAGTGGCTCTTGCAGCGGTCCCCGGGAGCCCCCACGGACCCCTTCTGCCCTTTGGGACCGATGTGGCCCCTGGCGCCCACAGAGCCCGTTTTGCCGTATTTCCCTTGGAGGCCTCGATCCCCTCGGTCGCCTTTCTCGCCTGAAGGGAACAAGAGGACATGGGTGGGTGTCTGTCAGGGTGGGGACCAGCTGCGTCCTGGCTTCTGGTCACTTGCCCTGGCAGCTCCTGACTCCTCAACCCAGACCGTCCCTGGCCTTGTCACCCCATCAAGGAGGCTGCTCCCCGAACTGGGACAAGGGGGGGGGGACACTGTGATTCTCAAGCCAGCCACACCAGCCTTCTCGCTGCTGGGGACCCGTCTATTTTCATCCTGAAGCAAGCGTTCTGCTTTCCTTCTGGAAAGGCCTGGCAGAGATAAAAGAACATATGGGTTTGTCCGCAAGCAACAGGCTCGGCTGCCAGGCCCGGACTCGCCCTGCGCAAATGGACAGCAGATGTCGGGGCTCAGCTCGGGGATCCCTGCCACAAGCGTTTCCCTGGGGTTGTGGGGGGTTATCTGGAGAGAGGGTGTTCTAGGAAGCAGGCTGGGGGTGCCAAACTCAACGGATCTCAGGGGTTCTCAAGTCCTGTGCAAGTGGAGTGGGGAGGGGGCAGCCCCGCACTCCTCCCCTGACCATAGAAAAGAGTCAGGGTGCCACATACGCAATCTCCTCCTTCCCCTGCTGCTCTCCCTGAAGAGCGGATGGGGGGGCACCCAGCCCCACGTGGGCGCCCTCCCTACGCATCTGCACAAAGGCCGGGGAAGTCCCTGCCTGTAGCTTCTCAGCAGCCACCTGACCTTTCAAGATGGTGATGTTGATCTGGGGGGGTGGGATGGTCTGATACACAGGGGTGGCGGGGTCGCAGCATCGATAGCACCTGGTGGCAGGGTGGTCCTCAGCCTGGCGGGGGCTGTACTTCTGTTTCTCTTCATCCCTAGGGTAAGAAAAGCATCGCAAAGTCGTGACCGCCTGGGGGCTGGCTCGAGTCTCAAGGTCCAGACCCGCGTCCTGCTCCTCCATCTGGTTGTGCAAAGCTACAGGTGGCCCTGGGGAGGGCAGAAGTGGCAGGAAGCACAGCGCAGGTTAGGCGCGGGAGAAATCGTGCCCGCAGGACGTGGTCTTTCCATGGCGTAGGAGAGTGCTGGGTGGCTCGAGCACGATCTACTCGGCTGAGTCATTTGTAAATAAGAGCGGTGCCTTTGATCCTCCGGATGCCTGGGGCGGCGGCAGCTGGAGATACTCAACTTCCCCACCTGGCTCCTGGCGGAAGCGACGGCTCTATGCTGCCCCCTGGTGGCAGCACGCAGCATGGCATGGTGCTGGGCACCAGCCTCAAGCATGCAAGGACTGACCGCGGGTGGAAGGGTCAGCTCCCGCCTCACTCGTCTGCACTTTCCATCACTAGGACGAGGCAGGACACATGTCCGCCCCCTTCGCCTCTCTGATTTCTTCGCCTCCCGTCTGATGTTCCCTCCTGCAGCCGGCAGCCTGCTGCGTATGCCTCAGGAGTCACTCCTCGCTCGGTCTTCCTGCACGTCCCCCCTTGCTTTTGCCTTCACCCCACATCTTGGAAGCATCTCTGCTGCAGAGCCCTCGCTGCCCTGTGTGTCCCCCTCTAACCTCAGCGTCCCTAGAGGCCACGATCTGTTGTTTACAAGCTTCTTAGGTGACCAGGAGATAGCTTGACTGGGAGCGATAGAGAGAGAGAAAGAGGGGGGGGAGGGAGAGAGAGGGGAAAGGAGAGAGAGAGAGAGAGAGAGAGAGGGAGAGACACACAGAGACACAGAGAGAGGAAGCAGAAAGGAATGGCGTTCCTTGGTCCCCACATCCTGCCCAGTAAAGATAGCATGAAGCCTTGAGCCTCCAGTTAGGGTGATGTTAAAGATAAAAATAATAAAGATCTGAGGCCAGCGCCTTGAGCAATCTTGGCTGATATTCCGAAGAACATCTCCCATAGCCTGGAATCTGGATGTCACTTAGGACAGGAAAGTGCAACTTGAAGTCTCTCTTTTAAAAAAAATAGTGTGCACTTATTTATTTATTTATTTATTTAGTGTATGTGTGTATCAGAGGGCACTGTGTGTCCCTGTGGAGGACCAAGAGTGACTTTGGAAATCATCCTGGATTGCTTCTACCTCCTCTTTGCTTCACTCTGAGATTTCCCAGGCTCTACTCACCAGAGCCAGAAGCACAGACCACTGCAGTTTCTGCCTGGTGTTCTCATGTGGGACTGGGATCTGAACTCAGGACCTTCTGCTCGAGAGGCAGAGTCTTAACCCCTGAGCCATCTCTCCAGCCCCCAAAGTCTCTTCTAACATTTCAAGTCAGCTGACCCCTAGCTTGCTCCGTCCTCACCGACCCACTCCCATCTTGTGGATGGATAAGAGGCCTGGGTCCCGGGGACCTAGTTCCTCTTTGTGTAGCATTTAACCCAGCCTCCTGCCTGCACGTGTGCCCAGAACCCTTGCGCACATTCTCAGGGGATCGAACGGGAATGCTGAGTAACGGAAAGCCAAGCGGACACCAGATTCACTCTCTACAGGTGGAGCTACAAAACTCTTGCCGACTCCCCTGGGCCAGCCTGGAGTCCTGTCCACTGGTTCACACAAGATGCCCAGAAGGAGAAAGGCCCTGCCCCCCCTCGGGGTCAGTCTCCCTGAGGACCACCTGAGGCCCCTCTGCATGCACTTGGGAGTCCCCCAGACCTCACACACCGTCCAGCCGAGTTCCTGAGACGCCGTCAGGGCCCCTCACCTCTCGTCGTGGCCCGACGGGGTCGGCACATCCTGGGTCCCCTCATGCTCCGGCCGGTCCTGCCGGCCCCGAGGCATGTGACTCAGGACCGGTCCCCAGGAGACGGCCAGCAGCAACCAGCACCGCAGCAGGAATCCCTGACCACAGGAGCCCATCTTCCTGCCGCGCCCTGCGGGAAAGAGAGCAGGAAGCCGTGGGTGCCTGGGGCTGTGGACAGGCTCGACCTGTTCACCCGCCCCGGTCACCAGGCTCGGCCCCAGGCCTTGGGGACGGCGGTGCAATCACACACGGGGAAGCTGCCCTGAGCACGGAGCCATCCCCAGCTGCCAACCCTCAAGAAGGAAAGGCCATCAGCCTCCGGCCCTGACCAGGACCAGCAAAATCCCAGGTGGCCAAGCCTTCCGCGGACAAGGGCTGCAGCTGCCTTCTGCCAGCAGGGGGCGCTCGGTGACCGACCGCGTGCCTCTGCTTCAGCAGAGCCATCATGTGAGACCTGCTCCAGGCCCTTCCTCCTGGAGAAGAGACCCTTGGGGTCTCCGGTGAGCCTGCAGGGGGGCAGTGTGTAGACTTGAAGCAAAGCAGTGTTCACACACACACGCACACAAACACACACGCACACGCGCACACACACATACGCGCACACACACACCCCACTGGGGGAATTGGGTGATCCAAGGGCCTTGAGTGAGAAATCACCGTGGTTGGCCCAAAGATCTCCACACTGTGCAGAGAACGGCTGTGATCCCTCCTGTATCCGTTAGATACAGGTGTTAAATTGATGGTCGAGGACTGAGCCTTTGGGCACACCTATGAAGAATTACTCGGCTTGGCAAGGCCTGAGCAAGCCTGCAGGAGATCATCTCACTGCTGTGGGAGCACCCAGCCCACAGTGGGTGGGGCCGCTCCCTGGGCTAGCAGATGAGATGCAGCGTGTCAGTCTAGGAAGTGCGTCCCTTTCACCGCTCTTCCTGCGGCTTTGGACGGCCAGTTCCTCTGGCTCCTGATGCTGTATGAGCAAGTCCATCATGCTGATGGATTGGAAACTGTGAGCCAGAAATAAGCCCCTTGTTCCCCACCCCCACCACCACCGCCACCACCACCACCACTACCACTGCCGCAGCATTCATTCAGCAACTGGGGGAGGGGATGTGAAATGCACAGAGACCTGAAGTTTCCTTTTTAGCAAAATGTAAAATTTAACACTTCAAAGACCCCCCAGCAGGCAGCAAGTAAACCCAAGCCCAGCAGGGTCCCCCCCATCCCCCATCCTCCCACCCCCTCACCCCCGCATGCCCCCCCTTCTCCTGAGCTGAAGGAAAGGGAAGCTGTCCCAGTCCTTGGGGACCGAGGTGCAGCTGTCTTTGACCCAGTCCTTGGGGCTGGGACCTCCCCCTCAGTGGAGCATGGTCACGTGTGAGGGGCGGGCAGCGTGGGGGCGGGAGGGGCTGCCGAGGCCCAAGCCCCACGCGGAAGTTATGTGGAAGTGGAGGGGGGCTCCCAGCAGAGCCTTCCGGGGAGATGGAGATGACCCGTGCCCAGCCTCTGTTCATCCCCGTGGCATGGTGACCAGCACAGCTTGCCAGGGTCGCAACAGAATGTGCACCCCGATCTTCCCCCCAGCAGTCACCCTAACAGCCCCCACGCCCAGACTTCCCTCTGGACAACCCCCCTCCAACCCACCCGCTTCTGCACCGATGAACACGCGTGCACAGGCCGATTCAGAAGCACGTGTTACCATCGTGCCCGATCCAGCATTCCTCCAGGCTCCTGGCAGGACCTGCCCCTTGCCTTGGCTGTGCCCGCCTGGCCTGGGGGGGTTTGTTAAGCTGCAGTGATTGGGCGATCCAGGGCAAACCCCCTCCCCACCCTGTGATGCCAGGGGGCGGCTGAAGGAGCTTGGCATGCCGCGTCCTGGCCACACCCCCAGGGCTTGGCATCTGTCAGCAGGCCTGCATTCCTCCGCCTCGCTCAGGAGCGCCCTTCGTCCACGCTGCCACCGATAAGCAGGCTGACGGCGGCACCGTGGCACCAGGCGCTGCCTGGAGATTCCGTTTCAATTAATCCTTGGGACCCCTGAGTTGTAGGGAGGTCTGGGAACGTGTCCTCATTAATCACTTCTACCCACCCAGGCCTCGTGTGGACCCTGGAGAGTGCTTCCAGGAGATAATCTCATTCATTACTACGCTGCCTAGGAGTGAATGAGAAGCAGGGGGCTGGGCGATGACTCGGGCCAAGTGCTTTAGGGCTAAGGTCAGGCCCTAGGGTCCGTGTTGAAAACAAACAAGCAAACAAAAATCAGAATGGCGTATACATACATATATATGAACATGTGCCTACCTGCGTGCACACACACATATATACACATACGAATATACCTACCTGCGTGCACACACACATGAACACACACATATACATATGAATGTATGCTTACCTGCGTGCACACACACAGACACACACACATATGAAAGTATGTCTACCTGCACGCACACATATATATATGAATGTACATGAGCACTCATGTATGCCCACCTGCATGCACACACACACGCACACACACACACACACGCACACGCACACACACATGTGCAATCATAAAGAGAGACAAAGAGAAAGCTGACCGAGGAACAGTTAGCCTAGAGACACCTCCCGGTTCTGGGGTGTGCCAGCGCTGGGCCCGCTGACTCCAGGTGGCCACGGGTCCTGCCTGCCTTGTCAAGCACTGAGATTCCTCCCAAAGGCTCCCAGCCCCCCCAAACCTCCCCCCTGGCTAGTTTTGCTTCTCAAACGGCCTCAGACAGCGGAACTTTTGCTTGGCCAGCTCCGTGCTCCCCGTCAGACCTGGACACCCCTTGTCCAGCCAAGAGCAATCAATGGAGTATCTTACAGCACCCTGGACCTCAGTGGAACAATAAATATTTGTCAGCTTGAGTTCCCCGGTCCATTTATTTCTCTATTTCTGTATTTCCTGTTTACCCTCGGCGTCTTCATAATTACACTTCTTCTCCTTTTAAGTGTTAAGTTTGCACCAGTCAAAAGGAAGTTTCCCTTAAGCTCGTTTTTCCTTCTGCTTCTCTGTTTTGTTTTCGTGACCCGAGCTCTCACTAGGTGGTCCAGAACTGTCTGAAGCCAGGATGCTCCTGCCTCGATTTTACCACCGGTGCTGGGATGGCAAGTGTGTACCCCCGTGTCTGACTTAAACTAGTTCTGGGGGGAGAGGGAGGTGGAGAGTGTGACCCTAAGGTAGCATACGTTAAAAGAAAGGGCCACATGAGGCTGGGGAGTTTAGCAGGAAAGAGCTTACCAGACAGGCTTAAGGATCTGAGTTCAAACCTCGTGGTACAATGACTCTGCATGTCGCTGATAAAATGGCAAACACTTAAGGGAACAAGGGGTTTATTCTCTTACGATTGTCTACTTACAGTGCTCAGTCCAGCTGACAAGAGAGCACGCGCCATCACCAAAGGGCCGAGGGAACTGGCCACACCGTCTCCACATTACAGCTGACAGAGGGACGATCCTTACTGGCCAGACCAGCGTGTCTGGCCAAGTGTACACAAGGATGCCCGCTCTCTCAACCAGCTCTCTGTGTTTTATTCCAGGGCCTGGTCCCACCCACCATGGGCTGGGCCTTCCCTGTCCACTAAACAGTCTCCTGCAGGTTTGCTCTGGGCCTAACTCAACTAC
The DNA here is from genome assembly GCA_023101885.1 of Typhlomys cinereus. Taxonomy (NCBI): domain Eukaryota; kingdom Metazoa; phylum Chordata; class Mammalia; order Rodentia; family Platacanthomyidae; genus Typhlomys; species Typhlomys cinereus. The sequence continues at coordinate 6,220,386 of JALPQD010000009.1, read as the reverse complement.
CAATGTGCCCAGAGCTGGAACCCTCAACCGTCAAGTTGACACCTGTGCCTGACTAAGACGCCCCAGAATCAACCTAAAAAAGGCCAGGTGCTCTCATCATCCCAGTGCTAGGGAGCCGGAAATTGCTGGATTTTGCTGGTCAGGTCTAGCACACTTGGCAAGCTCTGGGCCAGTCAGAGACTGTTTTAAAAAAGCAAAAACAAGATGGACGACGGTTGAGGAACAACATTCAAGGTTGACCTCTGACTTCTGGCCTCCGTGCGCGCATGCGCACAAACACACAAGCACACACACTCACACACTCAAACACGCATATACCCTGGAGAACATCGGTGAAGTGGTCACAAGCCACCTAGCTCACCCCACCCCGTGAGTCCTTGGCCTTGATTCAGCTGGCATTTGGGGCAGGACGGTTTCCTCCTGTGGGCTCGGTCTTGAGCTTAGCAGGTCAGCAGGGCCCTGGGCTCTTGCCCCGGACACCGTTAGCACCACCCCCAATTTTACGACCCAACACTCCTCTGTCCATCTCCTGGGGACAAAACTCTCTTCAGCTCGGGGGACCCTGGTGGTCTCTTCTGTGTCTGGAAAGGAGATTTTGAGCATAGGGGTCAGAAGAGAGGGGGGGTGTACTGCAGTGGGCCAGCAGGGCGGGTAGCGTCCCCCACCGAGTCGAAGCAAGACACTTGATCTTAGCCATCTAACCAAACCTTACAGCGAAGTCAGCCTCATGACCTAAGATCATTTTAGTCACTTGTGGGCAAAACTGATACTACCCAACATCTGACCAAACTTGGCTGCAGATGGCCACCGAGTTCCCAGGCAGGCCAGTCTCCTCCCACAGGGAGGCCATCGGGGGAATGTGCGCCCCTCGTGGAGGCCAAGGAGGGGGCCTCTGGGTACAGGACCCAGGGGGTGACCCTCCTGAACCAGGGCCCACGTGGCTCCGTCACTGCCTGTGCTGCAGCCAGAGCCGCCAACCCTGGGTCCTCTGTGGCTTTTCCTGTCGCGCCCGAAGTTCCAGGGAAACTGTTGGGCTTCTCCCGCCAAGTCCCGCAGGGCCTGCAAGGCAGCTCTCCAGCGCCCCTCTTCCATTTATCCCGTCTCTGCTTCCATCTCGGCTTCACCCCCGCAAAAGGGAAGCCCCTTTTACAGGAGGAGAGGGGGAGACAGAGAAAGATACGGCGGGCAATGTCCTGGGGCTGCGAGATCATCTCGGGGCACTTCCTTGCTAGGAGTTTTGAACCTTTTCCAGATTTCGTCGGGCACGTGCCGTGGTGCACGGGTAGAAGTCAGAAGTCAGTTCTCTCCTCCTCCCGTGTGGGCTTCCAGGGATTGAACTCAGGTCGCCGGGTTTGCAACCAGGCACCTGCCCTGCTGAGCCATCTCGCTGGCCCATGCGGTGGGTTTTGTAAAGAAACGACATTATCCACAGGTTTGCGTCTCCCGCTCATTGGTCCCTGTGCCCAGGGCAGGGCCTGCCTGCGCATGGCAGCCGCTTGGAGCCTGGCGCTACCCGCATGGGTTTGGCCCCAGTGCCCTGCCCAACCCACAGCATTCCACAAAAGCATTTTGTCCTTTTTTTCTTTTTTTCTTTAATCATCACCCAGTAAACTGCTGCTCTGAGATGCCCGAGGCCTGTAATCTCCTGGAAGTATAAGAAGCCTAGCGAAGGGAGTCCAAGACACGGTCTCTCTCGGCTGCCAGCTTCACGCAGGCCTGGCTTTCCGATGCCCGGGACTCGCCCGGCATTGTGTAAGAGTGAAAGGAAGTGATTCAGCTGGGAATTAAATGTATTCCCCGACCTCAACAACATCGTGGTCCAGGAGAGAAACAGACTCGTGGTCGTTGGAGACCCAGCGCTGAGCAGCTAGCCACCAGTGAATAACGAAATCAATTAAAATAAAATAAAACTCTAGATGGGGAGATGGTGCCTGGGGTTAAAACCTTTGCCTCCCAAGCAAAACAAAAAGCAGATCCCACGTTAAAATAAAAAGTGCCACACATAGTGGCCGCAGCCTTCAGTTCTACCCTGGAAGGTGGAGCCTGGGAAATTCCAAGCAAAGCAACAAGGAGGTAAAGCAATCCAGGAAGATTCCTGATGTCACCCTTGGGCCTCCACAGGCGCACACACCCGAGTGCCCTATTGCATACACGGATACGCACAAACACACCAACATAAAATAAAATACAAGCACTAGCTATTAGGGGCACATGCCTGAAGCCTGCACTTGATAGCTTGAGGCAGGAGGAACCTAAGGTAGTGGGGGGGGGTGATCAAAACAGTCTTAGAGTATGTGCAGCTCCTTAAGTTCCATGTACTCTCTATTAATTTATTTTATTTTAGATATTTGGAGGCAGGGCCTTTCACTGGAGCTCAGCCAGGCTGGGTACCGCTGAGCCCCGGGGTTTACACCTCTATCTTGCCAGCTATGTGATTACAAGCATGTGACCCCCCCCCCACACACACTCAGCTTTCTTTCACATGGGTTCCGGGGGGGCCAAATTCAAGTCCTGTCTGTAAGCATTGCTCCACTCACTGAACGGTCCCCCGGCCTGAGGGTCCCAAGCTTGCGGCTGGGCTGGGCTGAGTGGCGAGGCTCTTGTCACCCAAGAGCGAGGGCTGGGGGCTCAGATCTACAAGGCAGCACTCGTCTGCCAGGCACGGGGGTCCCGGGTTCCATTTCTGGCACCGTTAAGAATTAATAAAACGAAATAAAATTCCAAGCTCTGTTCCCCAGGCGCCCCGCCACATTTTCTGGGACAGCGGCATGGACGGCAGTGTGGCCGCCATGTTGGAAAGTTCAGAACAGAACATGAAGGCAAATTTCTGTTCTAGATTAAACGAAGCCAGCCGCAGAGGAAGTGGGAGCTATGAACAGAAGAGCCAGAAATCTGGGAGTCATCCTGGCCCCTCCTCCAGGGCATCCGGCACGTCTGATCCGTCACAGCCCCCGAAGGTCACCTCCTCTTTTGTCGCTGGTCCCAAGTGATGCTTTCCAGGGGTCCTGGCTGCCTCCCAGACCCCGGCCACCCGAAGCAAGTGTCTTCATCTGGTTCTGCTGGGGCACGGTCGCCACCCCCTGGCAGGAGAGGTCTAGCCAAGCCGCGGCTTCCCGCTCAAAAGCACATGGAGCTCAGCACCGGAGCGCTCCGCGCCACGGCACGCCATGTTCCCCCCCTCGGCATCCTCCCCCAACACACACGCTCAGACTGCCCAGCCAAGCCCTGGTGCCGACAGCTTCTCCTCTTAAGAAGCTTGGGGCACCCCATGGCTCTGAGATTCAGATATGAGGTTGCCAAGAAAGAGAAAGCACCATGTTGTGGGGGGTGACCCTGGACAAGATTTCCTGAAGTGTGACACTAGCTCTCACCCCAAGGCCGTCGATCTGACGAAGCCCCAAGTTCTAAAACTCCCAATCTTGGCATGGGCAAGAGGGAGCTAGAGAGACTTCTAATGACTTTTGTTCATCTCTTCTGGAAGCTTCTTCAAGATGTGGCTTTTCCTGTTGTATCTGAACAGCCCCAACTGATCGGAGACCCTGCCTTCCCCTCCCCCGTCCCTACCTCCCCCATCCCTATCGTAAGGGGACAGAGCTACGGACTAGCTGAGGGAGGAGGGTGTCCTGGGGCTACCAGAATCACCCTCCTTCCCTTTCGTGGAGTTGCTCCTGTCTGGAAGAAGAAAGGCTGAATTTTCTGAGGTTTAAGGATGGCCTCGGTTGCCACCAAGTCGGAGATGGGCTCCTTCGGGGTTTCTTGCTAGTTGATGAGTTTTGATTGGATGGGAGTAAAGTCTGACCCAGGACAGAAGACAGGGAGACCAAGAATTCTGCCGTGCTGTCTCCTTGCTCTCCCCAGGAGACTCACCTGCAGCAGAGCGGGGGAGGAGGTGGCTGCCTTCAAAGTGCCACGTGGGTGTCGGGCTTCCCCGCCCCCACCCGGTCCCGAGAAACAAAGATTCCCTTGAGTAGAGCAGCTGTCCTTAGGTAACCGTCCAGCCGGGAAGCCTCGGGCCCCAGGCTCATCCTGCCTTGCCAACCGTGTGAGAGAAGAGGGGCCCCAGCGGCTCGTGCCGGCCCCCCCACCCCTCCCCCTCTGCAGGTGGCCTGGCGCACAGCCCACTTTTTGGGCACCCTGCGAGGCCGTCCTGGGGGTTGACCGCTCCCAAGACCCAGTGAGGAAAGAACCTGGGAATTCTGTGCCTCCGCCATGCCCAGCCCCGCCATGCCCAGCCCCGCCATGCCCAGCCTTCTGCAGACAGCACAGACTCGCCTTTGTGTGGTGCTGAGCTCGGACACCCCCCAGCACTTTGCAGGTACCGCGGAGGACGGTGCTTACCAGAAGGAACCCCCCCACCCCTTGGGTCAGGAATAAGACTTGTTCTGTCTCTCCTCTGCCCTCTGTCCTGAGCGGCTGGTTACTTAACTAGCTAACTAGCTAGTTACTGTTTCTGCCCTGTAGTCAGTTAGCTTAGAACTTACTGCAGGCCTGGAGGGATGGCTCAGGACTCAAGACTGCCTTGAGAGCAGAAGGTCCTGAGTTTGGATCCCAGATGCTACCTAAAAAAAAAAAAAAAAAGCTACATAGAGATGTGGCAACCTGCGCTTCTGGACCTGGTGGATAGAGCCTGGGAAATCCCAGAGTGATATAGAAGCAATCCAGGATGATTCTTGAAGGCACCCTTGATCCTCTACAGGGACACACAATGCCCTCTGATACACACACACTCTCTCACATGCACGCGTGCAAAATAAATTAATTTAAAAAACCAACCTTACTGTCTTGAGCTCATGATTTTCTTGCCTCGCTTCCCAAGGTACCACTGTGCCCAGCATGACCACTTTAAGACATGTACCAGTTTACCCATCCATTTGCATGGCGCTGACTCTGGCCCGTCCTGTCTACTGGATTTATCTTTCCAGGAATGGGGATCAGAGAGTCTCACCAAGTAGCCTAGACTAGTCTTGAACCTGCATCCCTCTGCCTCCACACCCCCTCCCCATGATTCCCCACCACACTGTGCACTGACTTTTCTCAAGTTGCCCCATCAATGCGGCTGCTTTCCAGGACCTTAGCCTCAGCCCCACTCCATGCAAACCCTCCTGTCACACCTTCAGCAGACACCGCCCCATCCCTACCCCTGAATGACGCAAGCCTGTGCTCTCCCACACACCAGCCGCCGGGGCGCTTTCAATTAGCTGAGACAGAACACAGAAGACTTCAGTTCTCACCACAGGAGACGCGTTCTACAGACTCGGGGGCCAAGAAGCCAGGGCTCTGGGCAGCTCCTGACAGGACCGTGGCTGAAGGTGCCCAAGGCTTTCAAGGCTCCGTGCCCTCGTCTCCAGCTCTCTGCTGGACCCCAACTCTGCCCCGCCCTGAAGCCCTGCCCTGCCCCTTTCCCAATAACTCATCCCTCCCCCTTCCTCCCCCACCATCCCAGCTTCTCCAGCTGGGACTGGCAGCTGTGTGAAAGACAGCACTGTCTCGCTAGGCCTGAAGTGTGGGAGCCTCCCAGACCCCTGCCTTCCACGCCCCCGCTGCATCTAACCCGTCGCCAACCCTCCAGAGGTCTCCCCTCCTCGCTGCTCCTTGGCCCCCGGCCCCTGCCTTTCCTGGCCGGTCCCCTCCGCCCAGCTTCTCTCACATTTCTTCCCAGAGGCAGGTTAAAGATGTCCAAGGGTGTCTGGGGACAAGAGAAGTGTCTACACCTTGAGCCCCAACATCGACCTCCACCTCCCAGCCCAGGTTCCCTCACCCCAGCCGTCTGCAGCCCGTTTCACAGACAGTCAGGTCTGCCCCATGCCTGGCGCCCCTCCTGCTGCCACCTCCGAAGCCCTGAAGTCTCTAGAGACAACCTGATGTCTCCTTCTGGTCTGCCCAGCTGCTGCCCGGTTCCCCCCAGCACTCAGGGAGGACTCGGTCTGCAGCCGCTGGAGCCCAGGGACCGGGAGCTCCCCGGACATCTGATGTCGCTTCCCTCGCCCTCGCCTTTCAGCCAATCCCAGGTAGCAAAGCCATCAAGCATCTTCAAGTCCGAGAAAGGGACCTGGGTACCATTAAGTGTCACCACAAAGCCAAATCCCCTTGCGGCCTGCAGCCAGCCTTTCACACGTTTTCTATACTCAAAGTTCTCTGGTGGGCAGTCCAATCCCAGAGCTCCTTGGCCAAGATCACACGCCGTGGAGAGTGCAGGAAGAGAGTCAGGGGGTGCATGGCAGCGGTCGGCACTACGGGGACGGAACCTGGCGGCTGATTGGAGGTGAGCCCCAAGGCAGGATGCGATGGAAACTGCGCTGGATCAACAAACACTGGCTCTGGGCTGGAAAGACGCTCAGAAGTTGAAAGCTTTGCCTCGAGAGCGGAAAAAAAAAAAAAAAACCCACCAAGTTCAGATCCCATGCAAAAATGCCAGGCGGATATGGTAGCAGCTTATAATTCTGGCCCTGAAAAGCAGAGCCCGAAAAACCCCAGAGCAAAGCAATAAGGAGGTAGAGCAATAAGGAGGTAGGCCAGAGAGCACAGGAAGATTCCCGACGTCACCCTCGGACCTCCACAGGCACCCACACTCAAGACCCTGTACACCTGCTCGCACGCGCACACACACCCCATGCACATATACATGGAAAAAGAAAACATTCGCTCTATCCAGAGGAGGAGGAAGAAAGAAGGCTGAGTCACCCCCAGTAGCAATTAGCAGGAACAGCTGAATATTTAAGTGACGTGAAAGATGCTTCCAGAACCCCAACCAGGGAGACCGCAGGTTGCAGACGCATGTGTCCCAGATCCACACATCAACCCGCACTGACACCTACCGGGCCGCTCACTACGATACAGACAGGCTGGTGAAGGTTTTCTTACTTGGGCTTCTCTCTCTCTCTCTTCCTTATGACAATCCCATCATTTTTTCACAGTAAGTACACATTATTTTCCACTTAGAAAATGACAAATAAACCCCACCCTGGGGACCAAGGGAGTCTTTTGTTTATTCCAGGGAACTCGAGTGCTCCGAGGAAAGCAGGCAAGTGGGGGCCTTGGTAAATTCATGGCTCACGTGGAGCCACCCAGAGGTAAATCAGCCCGGTGCTGAAACCTCACATTCTTCCACTCTTTGTTTGGCAAGTGTTTGATTGTCTACGAGGTGCGGGAAGATTGGATTCTGGGAGCACACTGGAATGGGAGATGCTAGCTTCCTTTGGTGTCAGGGGCTCCCAGGCACCAGACTCGAGTTGGGGGCGCCTATTCGATGCACTGGCTTTGTGGGAGCTGAATGAGGGGCGGCTATGCCGGGCTCTGAGGGCGTTTCCCAGCTGCCTTTTTCAGCAGAGGGCCGTGAGCGCCCACCGCATGCGTGTCTGGCCACGCGCAGAGGTCAGCCTGCCAGCACCCTAACACCCGCTCGGGGGAATGTGTGATTCCCTTGGGTTGAGTACCATGAATACCCCCCTGCACACACACACACACACCCGTGTCTCCAAATGAGAGGGGCTTGGTCACCACGGACCCTCGAGTGTGTTTTTAGGAACTTATTTTTTCAGGATGGAGGGAGAAAAGTATGTTGGTCCATTCTGAAGGCAAGGTATGGGAGCAGGGAGACAGACGGACCCCGTGGCTCATCCCTGGGCAGCTGACCTGCGTGGCTCGGCGTAGGAACACGTGACTGTGGAATGCGAGGAGAACTTGGGCTGTGGACTGAGGTCCAGAGCAGCCTCAGCAACACAGGAGAACCCAGTCAGTGAGAAGTAAGAGAAAGAGGAGGAGGAGGAGGAGGAGAAGGAGAAGGAGGAAGAGAAGGAGGAGGACGAAGAGGAGGAGGAGAAGGAGAAGGAGGAGGAGGAGGAGGAGGAGGAGGAGGAAGAGGAGGAAGAGGAGGAAGAGGAGGAGGAGAAGGAGGAGGAAGAGAAGGAGGAGGAAGAGAAGGAGGAGGAGGAGGAGAAGGAGGAGGAGGACGAGGAGGAAGAGGAGGAGGACGAGGAGGAGGAGGAAAAGGAGAAAGAGGAGGAGGAGGAGAAGAAGGAGGAAGAGAAGGAGGAGGAGGAGGAAAAGGAGGAGGAGGAGAAGGAGGAGGAGGAGGAGGAGGAGGAGGAGGAAAAGGAGAAGGAGGAGGAGGAGGAAGAGGAGGAGGAAAAGGAGAAGGAGGAGGAGGAGGAGGAGCAGGAAGCCGCTGTGAGCACTGGGTTACAAAGGCCCCTCGGTGCTAGAAGCGAAGGACTGTAAACCCTCTCTCAATCCTTGGGGGCTACCAGCCAGGAGTGAGGGGAAAGGCTGCTGGGACGGGAACCAAGTGGACCGGGGCGGGGGCTGGTCTCTGGCAACGGCCCCTCAGTGCCTGTGCGACCTCCTCCAACTCGTCCCTTCAACCAGCATCACACAGCGCCCCCGGGGCAGATGCCGAATGCCAGGAGCCCCGGGACCCCTCGAAGCAGTCCGTCTCCCACCACCGGAACACAGCTCAGCAGACCCGCCACCCTCCGGGCAGGGCTGCGCGATCCCAAGGAGACCCCGTGCCCCTCTTTGACTGCCAGTCCATGGAAGCAACAGGCCCAAGACGCTGGAATCCTGTCGCCACCACGATCTCACTTGGGAGAAGGAAAACGGGTTCTAATACCAGCGTGATGGTGAAGTTATCGCCCAGGACAAAATCCACGCAGTTCTGACCACCCGTCAGGCCCCTTGCAGGACAGACAATGACGGCGGGTGTGACGGACCCTCCTGTGGAACTGCTGTGAACGATGGACTGTGAACACCACTTGTTGTCTGTTTGGAACTCAACCTTGGGACGGGCGAGATGGTTCAACGAGCAAAGGCCCTTGTGTGTAACCCCGACTACCTGAGTCGGTTCCCAGCCCCTGTGCAGAGATGGAAGGAGAGAACTGACTCTTCAAAGTGGTCTTCTGGACACACACACACACACACACACACACACACACACACACACACGGTGCCTGCTTCCAAACCTGGCGACCCAAGTTCTATCCAAGAAAACTCACAGATTTTCTTCTGAATTGACTTCTGAGGGTTTTTCTCTGACCTCTACTCGTACCACCCACATCATCCTCTCTCTGTCTCTCTCTCTCTCTCTCTCTCTCTCTCTTTCTTACAAATGACAAATAATGTTTAAAGAAATTAAACCTTATGTCAGGACCCCAAAGATGAAGTTGGGGTGCTCTTCTCTGCTCCTCCTCCCAAGGCGGGTAGATTGCATGAACCTCCCTCTGCTCGGGGCGGTTCCTCGTCGCTTTAGCTGGCCTGCTGAATGAAGGCCAGGTCAAGTCCGATTCTGACCCAACTCCTCAGTGACAGTCCCGGTTCTGAGAGCCAGCTCCAAGATTCTGCAGGGCTGAGTAACAGCCAGCCTGCCTTCTGGCCGGCACCCGCCTAAGCCCCCCCCCCCAGGGCTGGCAGAGCCCCCTGGGAGGTCTTTTCTGTCCCTGGTTGCCAGGGTAGCAGGAGGCTGGGGACCAGATGCCCCTGGCAGGGAGCGGGGGCGCCGCCCCAGGACGAGACTTCCGTCCATATGTGTCGCTAGCAGTGGCCAGAGCACGTCTGGCCAGCCCCGGGCACCGGGAACGCGGCTTCCCCACACCGCCTCTCCTGGCTCGTCTCCCGTCCCCGCTGCCTGGGCGTCTGCTCGTTCCCTGCCCGCCCGCCCGCCCGCCCGCCGTCTCCGGTTCTACCGTCTCGTTTCAAGGAAAATGTTCACAGGGCCCAGGAACATGGTCAGACACGGAGGCTGGACCAGAGCATGGAGTCTCCGTGGCAGTGGGCCCAGGAGGAAATGCCCACAGAGGGGTCTGAAGGTCTACAGGGGGCTCAGAAGAGACCGAGAATCCAGTGGGCAGGGGCGTTGGGTGCCTGCATCCAGCGAGGGTGGAGAGGGGCGGCTCTTGGACGGCCACTGCCACATGGGCACCAGCACCCCACACTGCCACCTAACCAGGGTCCTGAGACTCAACCTCCTTCTGCCTCAGAGACCCCCCCCCGCCCTGCCCACGGGTCGGCCCTCCCCCAAGACAGGCCTCCCGCAGGCCTCAGCATGTCCCTTCCTGCTTGGGGAAGAGGAAAGAGAGGACACTTGTGCCGGTCTCCAAGTCTGTGATGACATTCCAGGGTTCCTGCCAGGACCCGGGCCGGGGCCGGGGACCCGGAGCAGCGACAACAGCAGATGGAAACACGCGGAGTTTCTCAGGCCTTTGGCAAACTGCTCTGAAGAGCGGACAGAACCCCTCTTACATCCCGTGAACCAGTCTGTGAGGCGACAGGGCCCTGCGTGGGCAGCCGCCCAGCGTCCCTGGACTTCAGCAGAAGCCGGGGGAAGAATCACCGTGGACAATCACCACCCCCCACGCTAGTGTCTCTGGGGTCCTCCAGGCTGCACCCCGACCTGAGCCCCAGGCAGCCCTTGTCCTTGGGGGGGGAGCACCTTCCTGCCCTTCCGGCTTCGAGCTATCTCCCCATTCTCCCCTAGGCCCCGGAACCTCACAGCCACCCCAGCTCCAGGAACGCGTGACCCACAAAAGGGCCTGACCCTGGAGGACAAGACGCAAAGGGAAGCTGACGTCCGTCCGTCCGTCCGTCCGTCCGGTGGCTGAAGGTACTCTGCGGCCTGATAGTTTCTACGAAATTCTTTTCATCTTTGTTTTGATGGGCGAAGTTCAATGCCAGAATATTTGGTCTATGAGTCATGCTAATTACAGCAGGGGGCGGGACACCGGGAGAACAACAGAGAGAAGCATGTGCAGAGACCCAGCGCCGCGCCGGGTGTCCTCGCAGGAGGTTACGGCTTGAGCAGCTCCCTCCTGGGACGGCACGGGTTCCCCCCATTGATGGCTGGTCCACCCAGGCCTCCTGCGCCCACCCATCTTCCCATGAACTCCCGGGCCTGCCTCTCTTGCCTTCCCATGGAAAGCAGACCTGGTGCCGCCCTCCTGCCCCCCGCCCCAGAGAAGGTCAAGTTTGAAAAGCACCGGGGTCCAGCCGGGGTGGGGTGCTCCATGCTTAAATTGGGAGGGGGGGGGTGTTAAAGACAAGTTAGCTGGGGTGCTCTGTGCCCTGCTGCAGGACCCCGGGACAGCACAGAGTCCCTCCCCTCCCCTCTTGTTCCCTTCCCCTCCCCTCCCCTCTTGTTCCCCTCCCTTTTCTTCTCTTTCCTTTCCCACCAATAAGAACTCCCATAAAAAAGAGTGGTCCAGAATCAGCTAGCAGCTACCGAGGCTCTCCGCTTTGCGTCCGCTGAGACCCCCTCCAGTGTCCCATCCCCTGTCTTATTCTCAGCCCTCTGTCTCTGTCTCTCTGCAGGTTCCTTTCCTCTCCAGTAGAGGGGATCCTGTGGGCGCACCCCAACCTTCTGGGGGCGTCGGTGTGGGACACGCAGCCTGTGAAACTGGGACGGGACCATGTATTCTGCACTATAAAAAGCAGAGCCCGATCTGTCTCTAAGGACGTCATCGTTCCCCAGGGATCTGAGAAGTTGAGTCTAGCATTTCCCTTTCTTTTCTTTCTTTCTTTCTCTTTCTTTCTTTCTTTCTCTTTCTTTCTTTCTCTTTCTTTCTTTTTCTTTTTCTTGCTTTCTTTTTCTTGCTTTCTCTCTCTCTCTCTCTCTCTCTCTCTCTCTCTCTCTCTGTTTCGTTTCTTTTCTTTTCTGAGTGTTTGAGGGTCTCACTTTGTAACCAGGCTGGCCTGAAGCTCACTTGGCCACATTCCGGGGACAGCCTCAAGCCACGGGGAATCTTCCTGACTCAGCGTCCCGAGTGCTGAGAGCGCAACTGGAGCTGCCACAGCAGACGAGAGGTTTCTCGGCAGAAGGGATAGAACCCAAGCCTACCACGTGCCAAACAAGCAAGTGCTCCCCTGCTGAGCCCCCCCCAAGACTGAGCCCCGAGGGCTCCACTCCTGGGAACAAGCATCTGAATCAGAGGTTCTGACATCCAGGAACCTGTCAGGCTGCCTAGAATCATGTAAGCAGCCGTGTGGGAGGGGCCATAGGGAGCACAATTCTTCAGGCCATGGGGGGGGGCTGAGTGGTCCTAGAGATAGGGTAGGACTCAGGGCAATAGGTGGGGACCAGTCTACACCTGCAGAGGTGTGCAGGCAGCTGGTGGGTAGACGGAAGCTATGCCAAGGCCACTCCGAGCCACAGGCAGCTCCTAGGAAGGTCCCCTGGGAAAGGGACATTTGTTTTTTCCTGCCCAGGCTGGACACCCTCCAGGAACAGCAAGACTGTCAGACGAGGGGGCCAAAGTCCACGTTTCCTGTCTTGCAGGAGAGACTCAAGCTGACCACTGACAGCAGGGGACAAACCTGGGCCCCAGTTGGTCCAGGACCTGGGCAGTGCCAGGCACAGAGGTGGACAGGGGAGCCGTCCTTCTCCTCCCGCACCAGGGAAAGAATGGGGCAAGGGGATCCCAGGGAGAAGGCACAGCCCGGGCCGACGGCCCCCAGCTCCTGTCTCTGCACAACGGCTGGCTGCAGGGGAGCTGGTTCCAATAGCCCGGTGCTGTCCAGAAACTTCTGCTCTCGCTGTCCCTTTGCCCCTCCCACCTCACTCTGGGAAAGGTGTGTGCTCAGCCGCGCTCGCTCTGGCAAGCGGAGGAAGCCACGAAGGCAGAAGCCAGAGGCCGGCGGTGCTGGGTCCTTCCCGCCCCGTCTGCCCCGGCCTGGGGCGGTCGCCTACCTCCTTCCAGCTGAGCCTGCTGCACCTCTGTGGGCTGCGCTGGTGCCGCTGTCTCACAGCATCTCCCAGGAGCGGAGCCTCCTCTGGGTCAGAGGCGAAGCCGAGAGAGAGAGAGAGAGAGAGAGAGAGAGAGAGAGAGAGAGAGAGAGAGAGAGAGAGAGAGAGAGAGAGGTAATCCCCCTGGAGAAGAAGGCAGGAGAGGAGGGGGAGGTGCGAGTGCAGATCCGCTCCCAGCACCTTTATCTCCTCGGGGGCTGCCTCCAAGGTCTCTTTGGCCAGAAGCGGAAACGTGGTTTCTGGAGAGTAAAGGAAGGGAGGAAGAAAGCGGGACAAATGCGTAAAGAGCAAACCCCAGCCAGATGTGTGCTGCCGAGGAGCCTAGACCGCTCCTAGCGCATTTTATCCAAACAGCAGCCGCCGAGGATTAACTGTCTGTGTGCCCGGTGACTGGCTGGCTGGCCGGCCTCCTCCTGGCCACTCTGGGGAGCTGGCCCAGGCTGAGGCGCGTGGGGTGGATGCTTCCCTGTGTCTCGAGGTCCTCCCAGATGTGGAGGTGGCCGGCAGCCCAGGAGAAGGACGCCCCCTGCAGAGCGGGGAAGCCCAGAAAGGCTGGGAACTTCAAGTCTACAGTTCATGGGGTGCTAAGGGGAATTGGTCTCAGGGGCTCAGATGCCCCCCATGGCCAACTATGACCCAACTGTGAACTGTGAGCCTTCAGGGACACAGCGTCCTGAGACACTTGTCCTGAGACTTTTCACCTGAGGCGTATGAGCTGTAGGCACTTTGGAGGGCAGCCATGAGCCCTCTATAACAGAAGGTGGGTTGCATGTATGTGCGCACGTGTGTGTACGCATGTGAGCTTTTGGAAGGGGAAGACCTGTTGCTTGCTTCAGAGTCTAGAAAACGCCCGGAAGGCAAAGGCAAGGAGCAGCGCCCGCCAGGCTCCTCGCCAAGCCCCGGAGCGCGCCGGCGCACTGCGTGCGGGCCCGGCTATGGCTCCCTTGGTTGGAACCTGCAGAGTGGCCTCCTCGGTGGTCCCTGTCCAGGCTTCTCCGGAGCCTTCCTTCTGATGCTCCACCCCAGCCCCCGAGTCACATGGCTCGTTCTAGAAACGTATCGCAGCACCAGGAGAGGAAGGACCTGAGCAGAGAAACAAAACTATCCTGGTGGTATCAGGTCTCCGGGTCGGGCTTCCTGGGCCCGCTGGTCTGCGCCCGGCCCCGACGATGCTGCGCCTGCCCGTTTGATTTGGTCTTCAGTCCTTGGGAAGGCTCTCCTGTCTCTCTGGACAGGAGATATGAAATAGGGATGCTGGGCTGGCAAGACAGCTCCGTGGATAAACATAGTGACCCAAGTTCAGGCCCCAGAAGCACACGTGGTGTGGAAGGAGAGAACTGATTTCCAAGAGTTGTTCTCAGACCTCCACCCATGTGCTATGTTATGCATGTTCTCTCTCTCTCTCTCAAATAAAATCATTAAGAAAATAAAATAAAGGATGCTAGTTTGGAGTGTCATGTTCTGAGGAAATTTAAAAAGAAAAATAAAGCCGTCCTTTGCTCTTCTGTGTGTGCTGACATCATAAGGGCCAAAGATATCTAAGGGGCAAGTCTGAGCCCGGGGCGCACCCACCATCTTGCTCCAAGGTTGGGTGCAGGACAGCACTCAGTAGAGCTTAGGAAGAGCTGAGATGGAAGGGGTGGGCTCTGGGGTGGGGGAGCAGCCCTCACGAGAAGAAGGAGGGGTGCGGCGAGTCCTCAGTCCCCGCGGAGGGGGCACTTGAGGACGCGTGGAGAGTCAGCAGACTCGTCCCAGCCAGGGATGGGGCCTGCTGTGGCCTGTGCCCGAGGACGGCTCACATTCCCTAGCATGTGCCTGAGACTTGGCAAAACTCACATCCTCGTTGCTTATCGATACAGGAAAATGCGGCGATAAGCTCTTCTTCATTTCTGGAAGTAGCCCGAAGCTTCCCGCTCAGCACACAGGACATCGGCCCCCGCCCCCACCACCCTACCCCTGACAGCCCGAGCCGTCCCAAGAAGATGCATCCAGCTCATATCTCGCGCAGCCCCTACAAGGCTGCGTGACCGACTCCCAGAGAAGTCTCACCAGCTGGGAACTCCCTAAACACAAGAAGAGCTTGTCTTGGTCCTACCCAGGAGATTCAGCTTGGCAAAAACCCAGAAAGACAGCAGAATTTCCAGAACTGACCACGAAACTTGGAAAAGATGAGGGAGGCAGAAGACTTGAACTTTGTTACCGCCGCCCCCCCAATCCCAAAACAGCTTTGGTGCTGACTAAGGTTGCGAAAAGTAGCTGTCTGCAACACGCCAACTAAGATGCCAGCCGGGATCCCAGAAGAACGCGGGATTCTAGAAACACGACAGCTCATGGACACCTCTGCGGGATGGCTCTTCTATCTTCATCCCACGTCCGATCCCAACCCAGCCTGGGGGGAGATGCTAGCCAAGTGCAAGAGCGTGGCTTCCAGGATCTGTGCCCTGCAGGCCCCAGGAGGTCCCCGCACTTGGTCCTCGGCAGGGGTAATGATGCCAGTTTGAGTCACACCGCACTGACAAGCTTATGCCAAATTTACAGGAAAAACAAGTTTTCAGAGCTTTTTGTAATTGGGAGATTTGGGGGCTGTGTTTTGTTGAGACAGGATCTTGCTGTGTAGTCCAGCCTGGGCCGGAACTTCCTTCCTTCCATTCTTCCTTCCTTCTTCCTTTCTCTTTCTGTTTGTTTGTTTGTTTGGTTGGTTGGTTGTTGGTTTGGTGTGTGTGTGTGTGTGTGTGTGTGTGTGTCTTCATGTTTATGTGTACACAGATGCATGTTTGTATATGTGTGCACAGATGCATGTGTCTGTCCACGTGCATTTTGTGTGTATGTCTGTGCATATGTGCACAAGTGCATGAGAATGTCTATGCGTGTATGTGTGCACAGCTGCGTGTGCATGGTTATGTGTGTGTGCATGGGTCATGTTTGTATGTATTTGTGCATGTGTGCACAGGTGAATACATGTTTATGTGTGTATCCACAGGTGCATAAGCATGGTTATGTGTGTATGTGTGCATTGGTGCATGTGTGTGCATGAGTGCACGTGTGTGTGCATGTTTGTGTCTATCCCTGAGTTGTGTGCAGGTGCATATGCATGTTTATGCGCATATATGCAGGTGGAGGACTGAAGAACCCAGAGTAAACTCAGGGGTCCTTCCTCAGGTTCCGTCTACCTTTCCTTTCTGTTTTATTTTTGTATGCCTGCACAGTGTGTGTGTGTGTGCGTGTGCGCACATACCCGTGTGTGTGGAGGCAGAGGTTGCCCTAGGAGTCTCCCACTGTTGCTCTCACGGTGTCTTCGCATGTGTGTCTCTGAGCCTGGTTCTCATGGACTGGCTAGACTGACTTCAAGCTCTGGGGATCCGCCTCGCTCCCCCCGCAGTGCTACTGTTACGGCAGGCACAGTCACGCCAGGCTTTATGTGGGCACCGGGATCAAACTTAGAGCCTCATGCTTGGACAGCTGCCACTTGCCCGCTGAACTATCTCCCCAGTACCCCTTGTTCTTTCTGAGATAGAGTCGCTCACTGAAGGCTAGACTAGGCGGCCAGCAAGCCCCCCCAGAGCTGCCTCTATGGACCCACCAGCACTGGGTTTATAAGCAAATGCCACCAAACCCAGATTTTTTTTTTTCAGATGGATTCTGCAGGGATCGAACTAGGGTCTTCACACCTCTGAAGCAAGCACCTTACCATCCAAGCTATAGGACCTCATTCTGTGGCCCAGTGTGGCCTGAACTCATAGCATTTCTCTTGCCTCAACCTCCCAGTGGCCTGGTATTTTCTAACCTTGTGCCTCATTCTCCCAAGTATAAGGCCTCCACATCTGGTGTATTTTGGGAATTTTGCATTAGCAACCGTGAACCCGTAGTTTCTCACACGATTAATAAAAAGGTTGACGAAGCAGACAGAAGGTGCCGGATGCTCAGGATAACTATCATTACCATAAGTATACTCTTCCTCTTTCCTTCTTTGGGGTTGAGCCCCCACATCTCCCAAGAGATTAAAGAAAAGGGTTGCTCATTTTCCTTGAGATAGACGCTAGGGGAGGGGGCGGTAGGGTGGTAAATGCGGGGGCTGCCCACAGTGTTCGTGTGAAAGGGGAGGCTCAGAGCGTGGGAAACTCCAAGGAATGAGAACAGACGTGGGGTGTGTCTGAGGGGTGCCACGCCGCCTACAACCCGAACAAGCAGGCAGGCAAAAGGGCAGAGACGCTGCAGGCCAGCTCTCAAAGGATGTCTGCCAGGCTCAGCAGAAGAAATGACGTGTGTCATGGAGCTGGACGGCTCGCCGGGCTCCGAACATCCTCTGTCCTCGGCTTCTCTTCTGCTCCGAAATTCTTGTCAGCATGCCGGAAACACAGCGAGCTGGAGATGCTCTTGCAGGCTGTCCTGGGCGCTCCCCAAGCCAGAACCAGACAGCTCTCCACACGGCCAACACTTTCCTTCCTTCCTTCCCGACAAGAGTCAACTTAACAAATGAAAACCAAGTCCAAGGACTTGTTCTTAGCCCTGAGGTGATAGGCCAGAGGTCAAAGGCTACAGGAAAGATGGGTCTCTCTCTCTCTCTTTGCCTGTCCAATGAGCTGTTCTCCTGGATTCTAAGCTACTACACCTATGTATTCCAGGGCTTCTGGCCCAACAGCCACAGATTTCTTAGCTATTCCCAAGTGGTTTCCTTCTCACAAACCAGGGCAGCTCCTGGGACTAAAACCCCAAAGCAGCACACAGGAGCACCCCCTGGAGAGCCCCCGGGGGAGGGGCATGCTCTGTGCGGTCCCCGATGTGACATTTCTTTCCTACTCCGTGGGCACATGTTCCTGCCTCCAGTCGCTGGAAAAGGCCACGCAGCCCCGATGCAGCCTGGGCAACACTGGGTTCTGATAAGCATGGCATGTCATTAGCAGATCTCTGACTTCTTGCCAACCCAGCTATCCCACAAAGACCGAAGCTGGTTTTGCAGACTTTTAAATTCCATTCCAAAGTGGGGTGCGACGGACGGACTCCCATTGGTGGCCTTCCACTGCCAGGGGGGGAGGGGGAGAACCTCGCTGAGATTCGGAGAAGTTGCCTAGATGGGAAGTGGAAACTTGGCAGGCAGGTCCAGCTTCTGGCCTTGGGCCCGAGCGCTCGTGGCTCCTGCCAGTGCTGCCCATTCCTAGGGCAGAGCCAGCAGGTGGAGTTCAGGCCAGGCAGGCCAGTTTCACCCACTGCTTTACAGCTTCACATCTGGAGCAAAAGAAATACCAGGGTGGTCTCTGTCCAAGGAGGGCTCCCAAAGGTCGGTGCAGTCTTGCCTTTGCTGTTCATATAGCTTCCACCTTCATCGGTTCATTTGCTTGTCCTGTACCTCAGTTTCTCCATCTCTATTGTCTTCCTCCTCTGATTGGGTAAAATGCTGTGGATTACTTACCCAGAGCCTGATGCAATCATTTACCTGATAAATAAAGTCAGGGCGCCCCCTGGTGGAAGACAACGTCCTAACACTGAACTAAAAAAGAATGGCCGACTTCAGAAAGAGTTGGGCAATCCTCTTTGATACACAGACACAGAGACCCAAGATCAGGAAGGAGAAGTTGGGGCTCAGAACACCTCCATCCATACAGAGACTTTTTTGATCAGCCTTATCTGGCGGTAGATCACATGAACCTTGTAGCTCACACCAGGCAGGATGGCATGGAGGAGCCACAGATATTCTGAGCGGCAGGTCTTGCTAGGAGACCTCCACTCAGCCCAGCCCATCTCATCAAATCTAAGTATACACACAGTCTTCCTTGCCATTTCGCCTGGTATTTTTATGTGGGATTCGGGATCTGAACTCAGGTCCTTCTGCTTAAGGCAGAGTTTTAACCTCTGAGCTCTCTCTCCAGCCCCGAGACTTTATTTTTGACGTTTCCCATGTCTTGCAAAAACTGTGATTTTTTATGATTTTCTCTTGCCGGCTGTGTCTTGTTAGAGTGTGGGTCAAGCCCTCCTGCAGGGTGAACACAGTTGCATGTGTCACAGTTAGCCTGAATGCTGACAGTAAACTCACAGCTAAATGGCTCATGGGAACGAGGGATTTTATTCTGGCTTACAGTTCAGCTCTTACTCCAGCTTGGCAGGAGAGCTCACACCAACACCAGGGGCTGAGGGAACTGGGCACAGCTTATCCACAGGCCCGCTGAGAGAGGAACAAACTTCCCTTGCCAGACGGCATGGCTTTCCAAGTACACGGAAGGATACCAGCTTACTTAACATTTTATCCTTCCGTTTTATCCACCTGCCCAGGACCTAGGCCCACTCACCATGGGCTGGGTCTTTGCCAACAATCAGACAATCTCCTGCAGGCTCGCTTAGGGCTTAACTGAACTACTGATTCTTTACAAATGTGCCCAGAGACGAAGCCTTCAACTGCTGGGTTGACACCAGTAGCAGGGTAGCACAGCACTGCTGCAATGGTGAAGACTCCGATGCTGCAAAGAAGGCAAGAAGAACGGAAATCCAACCAAGCGAGGCCGGAGAGAGACTTGCTCAGTGAGTAAGGCGCTTGTTCCCAAACCTGGCGACCTGAGTTCTATCCCTGAAGCCCACATGGTAGGAAGGAAAACCTGACTTTTGAAAGCTGTCCTCTGGCCTCCACCGTGTGCCACGGCAAGCGTGTGCCCTCTGACCAGGGGAACGCTGCTTACCTTGGGGACAGTTTCATAGCCTAGCTCCTCGCCCCAATCCCTTCTTCCCATGCAGACACCCCTCGGGTGGGTAGCGCATTAAAGGGGTTGTTGACTGCAATTGGTGTCAGGCAGACATGGCCATGCTCATTCTGCTTGGGACTCTGTAGCCCTCCCTCTCTGGTTCTGGCATTGAGCTGGGGCCGGCTAGAGAGCTCAGAAGCTGAGCTGAGAACGAGGATGGCAGAGAGGGGTTCGCGCTCCTGCACCTCCAGAGACCAGGCCCGGAAGGATCACGCAAAGGGCTGGAGAGCCTCCTCTGGGGGACGCCAGCCCCGCCACCTCCACCGGCTTCTCCAGTTTCGCGAAGGTCCGCGCGGAACTACAACTCCCAGCAGCCCGCTGGACGGCGCGCAGACGCAGAGCAGACGTCGCCGGACTGCCGGCGGCTCCTCGCGCAGAGGCTGCCGGGAGCGCGCGGCCGGGGTGGGAGGGTGGGGACGGAGTAGGACGCAGGCGCAGAGCGGAGGCTGCCGGGAGCGCGCAGCAGGGCGGAAGTGACCGCCCGGAAGTGGCCGCTCGCCCTGTCCCGCCCTGCGCAGCTCGGCGGCGGCTCCCGAGCCAGGCCCGCGGCGGGTGAGTGACGGCGCAGCGGTCCGGTGCTTCCCGTCGCCGGCGTCGGGATCGGCCGACCGCGGCGGACCCCGGTGGGACCCTCGACCCCCGGCGCGCAGCCCGCGGCGGCGGACGCCCGTCTGCGACTGTTGAGGGCGGACGTCTTCGTCCCGGGCGAGCGCGAGCGGACTGGGACGAGTGCGCGCTGCGTCCGCGGCGCCTGCGTCCGCCCTGCGCCCCGCGTCCGTGTGCGGCGCCTGCGGCCGCCCTGCGCCCCGCGTCCGTGCGCGGCCCTCCGCCCCTCCGGCTGCGCAGCCGCCTTCAGCCTTTCGTGGCCCGGGGCAGGACCTGTCCAGTCTGGTTCTGCCGCACCTAGGAAGGACTTTCCCGCCTCTGATCGCGCCCCTTGCGCTCCCATCCCAGTCCGGCCTCGTCCGAGACTCAGCATGGTGCACGCCCCCTCCCCAGACCTCCCGGGCCCCCGGGGCGGGGCCTCTGCTCAGCATGGTGCACGCCCCCTCCCCAGACCTCCCGGGCCCCCCCCCCCCCCGGGCAGGACCCGCGGGGCGGCATCCTGGCCGTCGTGCCTTGGCGCAGCCCCTCCGGCCCTGGATCCTCCTCGCGCATCTCCAGCAGCAAATCTCCCCCCACGCTTCTCATTCAGGTCTCGGGGAATGTTAGACTCCTTTTCCTACTTCGCCTTCCACAAAGCATAGGTTTTCAAAATGGAAACTTCCAGAACAAAAAGTAGCCCAGGTTTCAGAAGGGAACTGTGCCGTCTGAGCTGAGTGTGCGCCTCCGTGCCCCCTGTGGTCCTGGCTAAGGACCATCTTTCTAGTCTGGGCACACCCCTTCCTTCCAGCTGGGCCTCAATGAACCCGTGTGCCCCCCAAGTGCCCCGCTTAGGCCCCAGTTGAGATAACAGGTTTCCTGGCATGCAGCCCAGAGCATGTTCAGGGCAAAGACGCATGACGTGGTTCAGTGGTCTGGGCATAGAATTCTGGATTTTCCTTATTTTCTTTGTCTAAATTGACCTGCTCTCAAAAGACAGTCTTGAGGCAAATGGAGGAAGTTGTTACCTTGCCCATGGATGGGCCATTTAATATGACCACATTGCCCTTTGACTAGCCTAGGTAGTCAAGTCTCAGTTCTTCCAGTTAATATTTGTACCTTGTTTCCAAGTCCGCAGCTCTTCGGTGTATGAGGCATTCTTGCCAGCCTGGCCAGCAGCATACCCAAGTCGCCCCTGGCTGAGCTGAGGACAGCAGAGGCAGACGTCCCTGCTCTGACCACATTTTCACCATGTGCCCGGGTGTGGGATGCACGCCCGTGAGGATCCCGTGAGCACGCGTGCTCCTGTCATCTGAGGCTCCTGGCTTCCTGCACGGCACACAGGTGGGTGTGCCAAGGTACTGGCACTCGTGTCCAGGGTCCTGCAGCAAACGAGTGATCGCACGGGGCCAGTTCAGCCCCTTTCGCATCAGTGGTTCTGAGCGTGGAGAATTCCCAGAAGGCTTGTGTTCAGGCCGATGTCGGGGGCGAACTAAGAACGCGTATGCTGATTCTGAAGAACTTTGATATTGATCATAAGACAAGATGATTGGCTAGAAAATGGTAAGCCTGATGCTAGAGCACTCCGGAAGATTCGTGGGTTCCTCCGTGGGTCAGGTTCTCTTCTGAATCCTCCTGGTTGCCCTGAAGTCAGTCCAGCAGCCAAGTGCAGCCCATGACTCCTGGTTTCCCGGCACAACTGCTTCGCCATGTTGGCAGGGAGGCAAGAGGTGAGCGTGGTGCTAAAATCGGCTGCGGTACATGCAGTGTGGGTGAGTCGTGAGCAGCTAGGCAGGAGTGACCGTGTGACCAGGACTGGTCAGAGTGACTCCGTGGGTTCTGCCATGGTCCTGGGAGACCACAGTGAGGGAAGCCCAAGGGGAGGGCGGATTCATGCACAAGCGTGCCCCTGTGTTCTGGAAGTGCGCTGATTCTGGGCCTTTGGAATAGTGTCGCCTGGTTTCAGACATTCTGGAATCCAGCGTCCGTGTCATTTTGAACTGGGAGGGCAATTGCTTTCTAAAATTCTTCCCAAGACATTGGCGATTGGTAGGTGTGTCCATATTGTGATGCTGCAAGTGTGAACAGTGGATGGTGTGGACCGTAGGGTCCCCAGGGTGGCCACGCCTCCCCCACAGACATGTGCATGCCCGCACACCAGTCTGTGAACAGTGCGTTGCATGCAAAAGAGCAAGGAAGGCTGCTAATCCCACTTGAAAACAGAGGGGCGTGACCCACACAAGGGGAACAAGAGAAGATGACAGAGGAGGCCCTGCGGTGCTGCCCGGCCGGCCTGCGAGGAGAGAAGAGGGTCAGGAGCCTGTGCCGCAGAGTCGGGGTCCCCGTGAGCCCGAAAGGAACCAGCCCTGGATATAGCCCAGTGCCACGCTGGCTTCTGCAGATTGTGTGCAGGCTTCTGGGTCTGTAGCAATTGCTCACAGCAGCTTTCTGAATAGCTGACTTAGAAACAGGCTGAAAAGTAAGTTGTCTTGCGTCATCAATCAGGCAGGACCCGGAATGCGCTGTGCGCATGTACAGCCACAGGAGGACGTGGAGATTTGGGGTGTGGAGGTGTGGCCTCTTGATCTCCAGAGCACACATTCTCTTCCTTATTTCCCTGGGCTGCCCCGTCTGTCCAGATTGGAAATGAATTCTTGGCAAACACGAAACCAGGAGTCTTGTACCATTTACATTGACGTGTCCCTGTGACCACCGTCAGAGGCTGCTGAGAAGTCGGGACACTCAGGGCTTTTGCGCCTCAGTGAGGAACGGGGCGTCAGGTAGAGCAGAGCGCGGAGAAGAAGCCTGTGGTGTGGGGAGGGAGGGAGCCCAACCCTCCGGAGGAGTGAAGGGTGAGTGGGGCGGGGTGGGCACAGTGCCCTTCCTGGATCCTGGAAGGGTGGAGTCTGCCTCTGCAGCTGCCTCCAGCCTGTTTGAACCGCCACCTGTCCTCGCACACAGCCGCTCCTGCAGGTCCAGCCAGGGCTGTAGAGTCAGGGTGCCCATGGAGGTAGGTGCCTTCTTCCAGACAGTGGGGGTCCTTGCTCCTGCCAGGCTGGCAGCCCCAGGCGGTCCCCAGCTGCCCAAAGAAAGCACCTTCTATTTAGCTTCCTTGCTCTCTCCCTCTGCCGGCTAGAAATGTCCTTTGGAGTGGACAGACAGATGTGCGTGTCCAGGCCTGAGGGCAGCAAGCCCTTCTCACTAGCCGCAAAAACAGGTGATCAGGGCTCCTGGTTTCTCTTTCTAGACACTGCCCTGGAGCAGGGCAGGTTGGGAAGGGTGACGGCAGGCGCGCCTCTGACCTGGAGGGAGCTGGCTTGCAGGCTGCAGCCCAGTGTCCCTGCCGGCCAGTGACTGTGACTTTGCTTCTATCACGTTAGAGTGTGTCATGCTGCAGACCCAGGGGACAGACTTCTTGTCGCAGTCATGGGAACCCTGCACATCACAGGCCTAGGGGATTTAGGGGTCGGGAGACAAGTTCTTTCCAGCCCTTTCTCTGGGATTCTCTTGCCTCCTTTGCCTCCCTGCTTGTGGCTAGCAGAGATCGCGTCCACAGGACACAGACCATGTTGGGGTTAAGCAGCAGGGGTCCAGAGCTACCACCTGCAAGCAACACGGCAGCAGCTCGTGGTGTTGGAAAGGGAAGAACTAGGAGATAGTGCTTCAGTGGTGGGATTTATAGGAGTTTCTGGAAGGAGGTTCTTGTTGAAATCAGTCCTTCCCTCCTTTAACCAAAGGAGGGTGAGCCCTAGAAGTTTCCTTCCCTCCCCTGACTCTTGAGAAGTCCGGGCAGCAAGCCTTCCTTCAAGGGTCGCAGTGTGGGTGGCCACGTGGAGTGGCAATGGGCCACCACCAACGAGGTCTTCTTTTGCCGCGGCGGGTCACGCACTCCTCCCTCGCAGGTCTGGGGAGTTGTCGGCTCCAGAAGCAGTGCGATGGCAGAGCTGTGCTCGGGATGGCCTCGTGTAGCAGGACGGCCACGGCACTTCAGGCTCAAGGGCAGCCCGGGGCAGATGTGCTGAGCTCTTGCCAGCTGCTGTCCCCGAGCAGAGGGCACAGGTGCGGCAGAGCAGGAGCTGGAGAGCCGTGACCCGGGGCATGGATCGGTGGAGGGAACATGTGTCTCAGGAGCCCAGGGACGTGACGAACCAGCCGTGTGAGGGCGGGCGGGCCGGCTGGCAGTGAGACCCCTTGCCCAGGGACAGGAGTGGGGTGCAGTACGGAGGAAAAGGGGAAGATGGCTGAGGAGAGGAGCGTGCTGAAACCTTAGATGGCCACACACGGACGGTGTGAGCCGCCCGCAGCCTAGAGCCGGGCACCTCTGCAGCTGCTGGACCCACCACCACAGCTGCTGAGTGGAGCCCCGAGTCCCTCCCAGGTACGATCTAGCAGCAGGAGCCTCGTGCCCGTGAGCCCTTGCGTACTGTAGTATTTGTTTGGGGGCGGTAGCAACCCAGATGGCAGTGCCACGCTGGTTCAGGTGAAGGACTGAGCGGCCGAGGGCAGCAGCAGCCAAACCCCTAGCAGGCTGGAGCGGCGTCTCCCTGGCTGCAGGAGTCGTCGTGCGGGAGGAGCCAGTGTGAGGGCCGGGTCCTCTCCGAGTCAGCGGCCCCGGCTCGGAGCGCTGCACAGTGGCTCGGAGGATGCGCCAAGCAGGCCTCGGACAAGCTGGACTCTGGCGCCTGCAGCTACTTGTGTTCCCAGAAGGTGCCAGGGAACGGCGCCAGGAACAACAGGGAAGGATCCGTGTCCGTCTCAGATCTGCTGCTGTTCAGATAGTGCAGAACCTGACCAGGAAGTAACTGTGCTGCTGCCGAGGCCAGGCAGTGGCGGCGCTGGAAGCGGGCCGTGGGGGAGGGCTGGGAGCGCCCCCCCCCGCAGGTGCAGACCCACAGTCCCCTGCTCCCTGTCCCCTCCCCCGTTGTCTCCCTTAGTCTGCAAGCCCAGCCACAGGAACCTCTGTCCTGTCTCGCCCTGTGGCCCCTGCACGCTGAGGTCAGGCCTGGACGGGCTGCCAGTGTCCTGTGCCGCGCGCCTCACTGCCCCCTTCCCCCTGCAGGTCCTCTCCGTCTGATGCCCATCCAGCCCTCCGACCCCCGGGAATGGAATGAGCCTATGCACGCCCTCCGGATCAGTGTGGGGGGTCTCCCTGTGCTGGCGTCCATGACCAAGGCTGCGGATCCCCGCTTCCGCCCCCGCTGGAGGGTGATAGTGACGGTCTTCGTGGGCGCCGCTCTGCTCTGGCTGTTCTACTTCCATCACCCAACTCCAGGCAGGTCCTCCACCCACAACGTACGCAACTGGAGGCTCAGCCAGTCGCCCGCCGCTCACTACAATGACACCTACCCGTTGTCGCCCCCCCAGAGGACTGCGGGTGGGATGCGGTACCGAATCGCAGTCATTGCTGACCTGGACACCGGGTCCAGAGCCCAGGAGGAGGACACCTGGTTCAGTTACCTGAAGAAAGGCTATCTGACCCTGTCTGACAGCGGGGACAGGGTGACTGTGCAGTGGGACAAGGACCACGGGGTCCTGACCTCCCACCTGGCGGAAAAGGGGAGGGGCATGGAGCTCTCCGACCTGATCGTCTTCAATGGGAAACTCTACTCTGTGGACGACCGCACGGGTGTCATCTACCAGATCGAAGGCACCAAGGCAGTGCCCTGGGTGATCCTGTCTGACGGCGATGGCACCGTGGAGAAAGGTGAGGGGGCCACTCTGTGCCCGGCTCTCGTCAGCTGCCAGGTGCAGCTCTCGGGCTGCACTTGGAAAGGAGCCTGAGGCAGGACGGGTCTACTGTCTGGCTTCCGTGGCGGGGGAGGCCTGCTGCTGCCTCACAGCCTCCAGGAGGCAGAGAGAAGGCGGGGTGAGAAGCAGGGCCTTCCTCTTCAAGGCCCTTCTCCTCCAGGACGACCCCAGCTCCGAAAGGTCACATCGTCGTCCCAAGCAGAATCACCAGAGGAGGATCAGTATTCACGCGCACGGGCTTGAGGGGGGCTGTCCACATTCAAACCCTCGCACGCGTGCTCCCTGCTGCTCTGCCCACGCAGTCCCCCTCACAGTTGGCACGAGCCGTGTGTAGAAGTACAGCTGGTCGCTGGGGGCCTGCTGCAGAGGCGGGGGCTCCTTCCAGGGGAGCCAGGGCTGCAGCCACGGGCTCCTGAAGACCCTCCAGGACCTTGCTTCTGGCGTGTCTTCAGGGTGTCCTAGGGTCACGCTGAACAGGCACCCCACCTTAAAAACTCGGGCCTGGTGGTCAGTTTGACGCAGGGCTCCGGTCTCAGTTTATTGGCACTGCAGGCCAGCTGCCGTCCAGCCTCTGACCCCTCAGTGGTCTGCGGATAAGCAGCGGTGACTGCCGGGAGCTACTGCTCTGCCAGCCCGTGCTTATCAAGGAGTTTGGGCCCACGGGAGCTCTTGTTCCCGTGGGAGGGGGCTGTCAGGGTTGTCGCCCGGGCCTTGGCACGTTTGTCCTTCCTGCAAGCTAAAGTCGCTCCTTTAGCTTGGACTAATGGGATCCCCAGTGTTTGTCCAAGGCCGGGCGGCAGGGAGGGGCCATATCTCCCCCGGGTGTCAGGGACAGGGTTGGTCACCCATTTCCTGCCTCATTTACGTGGGCGCGTCCTTCCCCTCTGATGAGGAAAGGGCATCCTGGGGGCTTCGGGGTTGGGCAAGGGTTGGTCGTCCAGAAGGGTCCAGAGGCCGGTGGAGCGGGCAGCTCACCGCTGACGTAACTTCTTGAGCCGGCCGGGACCACTGGACTGAGCAGGTCACTCCAGAGCCCCTTGGGATCTGGAAGGAGAGTGTGGAACAGTCTGGAACACAGTTCCTGTGGGATTGCCAGGAGGTGGGTCTCCTTGGGTGGCAGGGGTGAGGAAGAGGAAGGTGCGGACCCTGGAGCCAGGCATGGGGCGGGCACGTCCGGGCTTCTGGCGACCGGCGGCCGCAGCAGAGCCGGCAGGCCTGGGAATGGCGTGTCTCACACCCGCCCTTGTTCCCAGGCTTCAAGGCTGAGTGGCTGGCCGTGAAGGACGAACACCTGTATGTGGGTGGTCTGGGCAAGGAGTGGACCACCACCACCGGGGAGGTGGTGAACGAGAACCCCGAGTGGGTGAAGGTCGTGGGCCACAGGGGCAGCGTGGACCACGAGAACTGGGTGTCCAGCTACAATGCTCTGAGGGCCGCAGCTGGGATCCGACCTCCAGGTAAGACAAGGTGCGGGCGGCTGTGTGCTGTTTTCCTGACCTTGGCCCCTGAGAGCCCGCCCTGGGGCAGTTGCCTTCCGGGGTCCCTCACCAGGCCCAAAAGATGACTTCACACCTTCCCCTTACACAAAAGCAGGTGTCTTAGGACCCGCCCAGGGGTCTTACCTGCTGAGGGAGAGGCCGTGACCTCCTGTGTCTGAGGCTGAGTCCTCTGGCTGCAGGAAGCCCCTCGGTCCCGAAGCGCTTCCTCAGCCTCGGCCGTCCCCGGCCCTGGCCTGGATGCCTCGCGGGTCACGCTTGCTTGTTCGGGTCTGTCCCCTTCCTCCGCCCTTTCTGCCTTTCTGTGCTGTGTGATTGTCAGGGGGGGAGTGAGGGCTGGACCCTCTGGGGACGCAAGGCCTGGAGACTGGGCTCCTGACTCCAGGGGCTGCAGACTGAATCCCCCAGCTTGGGTGTGGAGAAGTGGAGGGAGGCCTGGTGCTAGGGGTCAGGGAAGCGGGGGCAGGGCCCTCGGGCCCCCAGGCCGCTGGCAACCGGTGTGCTGTGTCCAGGCTACCTCATCCACGAGTCGGCCTGCTGGAGCGACGCCCTGCAGCGCTGGTTCTTCCTGCCGCGCCGGGCCAGCCGCGAGCGCTACAGCGAGACGGAGGACGAGCGCAAGGGCAGCAACCTGCTGCTGAGCGCCAGCCAGGACTTCAGGGACGTGTCCGTCAGCCTCGTGGGGGCGCTGGTCCCCACGCACGGCTTCTCCTCCTTCAAGTTCATCCCCAGCACGGACGACCAGATCATCCTGGCGCTCAAGTCGGAGGAGGACAGCGGCCGGGTCGCCACCTACATCATGGCCTTCACGCTGGACGGCCGCTTCCTGCTGCCGGAGACCAAGATCGGGGATGTGAAGTACGAAGGCATAGAATTCGTCTAGACAAACAGCCCCAAGGCAGCCAGGCGAAGGTGGGTGATTGCGGTGGCACCAGGACTCCCAGGTTCATAAAAACCCAAGGACACACTTGCTCTGTGTCTTTTCTTTCCTGGTCGAGGTGTGTGCCTGGCCTAGATATTTCAGAATGGGGAGTCGCGCCCCAGGGCATGTGGCCGGGCTCCCGTGATGCTGGGGCCCAGAGGGAAGGCGGGGGATGGCCCACAGCCCCCCAGTTCCATGCCTCTGCACCGCCACCTGGCGGCGGCACTCGTCACTTGCGGGCCCTTGATTGGGGTGCTGGCCTTGAGAATAACATTGGACCCTCCCTCCTTTCCCCCTGGCTTCCAGTCTCTCCTCTCCACATGTTCTTTGGCCAGTACATGTATCTGAGGATCGTGCCCACCCTGGAAGCGAGGACAGGCGCTCGCAGACCACCCCTCTTCCTCCTGTGAACCAGGCATTCCACATGCCCTTTCAGACCTTTGGAAAGCAAATGTTTACACACCTGCCCTCCAGCATGGCCAAGGACCCCCGCCTCCTCCCTTCCGAAAGGCTCTGTGACTGCGTAGCACTTTTAAATTTTAATGGTTAATTTATTTTATTAAAGCAGTTTTCTGTAAAACCGAATGCAAGTCTTAGCACAGGGCAGAGTCTTAGTTTTACGTTTGCACCCTGCGCGAGGACAGAGGGGTTAGCCTCTGCCGGGAGGTTTCTTTCTCGCGCTGTCTGTCGCCCTTCAAGCCCCCGTCATAGGAGGAGGGGTCCTGGTTCCGATGGCTCTTGCCTCGGAGCTGCGGTGCTGCGCAGCTGCAGCTCTTCCCTGGCATGTCGCTGCTTCTGTTCCCATGGGACACTGAGCAGCCTCCCTTGGGAACGTCAGGTAGACCTCGCTCCTCCCTGGCTGCTCTCCTCAGGGGAGATGGGGACAGAAGCCAGGAGAGTCCACCTGACGGCCCACTGCCAGGCAGGCCCGGGAAGGGAGGACGTTGTTGAATGTAAGCTTGCTGAGCCACCGCCGCGTTAGACTGGGAGCCTCGCGTCCGGCACCGGGCTCTCGGCCTGTCTGGGTAGAGAAATGAAAGAGGAAGTCAGAGAGGCCTTGGAAACTCCCAGAGCCCGAGGGTGTGTCCTGTGGTGCAGGCTGCAGCCTTTGCCCTTGCTGTTCCCCAAGTTGCCATTGAGACCCTGTCCCTCCCTCCGCGTGTTTTGTAAGCAATAAAGGGGGACAATGTGCGTTGCCTTGTGTCTGGGTTGCTGTTGGGGGGGGTGCCGCCCCAGAACCTCCCAGGAGCTGCACAGGCTCCCAGCAAGCACCGGGGCCGTGGGATGGGCACCTGGACCACGACGGCCACCCTGGAAACTGACCCCATCGGAAGATGCCCCAGGCTGGGCAGGGGCTGCTGGGCATTCCAGGCTCCGCCCGCGCCAACCTTGCTGTGAGGCTGGTCACGGGGTTGTTGAGAGCCTGCCAGGCCCTGGGAGGCCCTCGGCTGCTCAGCCGCTCAGGCCAGTTAAGGCAACGAGAACTAGTGGAAGATTGCGTGACTTCAGCCACGTTGGGAAGGAGGAGGAACAAAGGTTCGTGGCCCACAAGCACTCGTGGTCCTGCCGAGAGCCTGGGGTCTAAGCAGATGGCAGGGGTGTGTGAGGAGGCCCGGGTAAGGCTGGCCCCACCCTCGCTGGCCCGCAGCCTCAGCTCCACCGCAGGTGGTCTGACAAGCAAGTCACCCCTTGGCTGGCACCTGGCTTCAGCCTTCCTCAGCCTGAGGTTCCTGAAGAAATTCCAGCTTCCTGGGGTGCATTGGCTAGGGGGTCTCATTCCCCGGGCGGGGGGGGGGGCACAAGGATATCTTCTAAGGGTCTTTGTTCCTGCCCGGACACTCTGACAACAATCTGTATCTTCCCTGTGGTCGCTTCCTCTGGATTGTGGGCCCCCCAGAGTCACTTCCCTCTGCGGACAGTGAGAATTCCCAAGAGGAGCCCATGTGAGCACAAGACCTGGAAGCCTCCGTGGGTGCTGGGGTGCCATGTGGGGTCCATCCCAGTGGCACTGGTGTGTGTGGAAAACGCCCTTTGCCCAAGGACACCCAGCTCTCAGATTGATGTCTCAATATCTCAGAGGGCAAGGGAGCAACATTCCCAGCACATCTGCTGTCTTCTAAGACAGACCCCTCCAGAGAAGACCATATTCTAAGACAGACCCCTCCAGAGAAGACCATATTCTAAGACAGACCCCTCCAGTAAAGACATATTCTAAGACAGACCCCTCCAGAGAAGACCATATTCTAAGACAGACCCCTCCAGAGAAGACCATATTCTAAGACAGACCCCTCCAGAGAAGACCATATTCTAAGACAGACCCCTCCAGAGAAGACCATATTCTAAGACAGACCCCTCCAGTAAAGACATATTCTAAGACAGACCCCTCCAGTAAAGACCATGTTCTGTTTGCTGTTGGAAAGAAAACATCCATTTATTCTAGGCTAAAGGATGGAGAAGTGCCACCTGCTTCCGTCTCCAGATGTGCGGTTGACCTCTGCACTTGTCGCCAAGATGTGACTGGGGGTGGCTGAAGCCTTGGCATCCCAGG
This sequence comes from Typhlomys cinereus, assembly GCA_023101885.1. Lineage (NCBI taxonomy): Eukaryota > Metazoa > Chordata > Mammalia > Rodentia > Platacanthomyidae > Typhlomys > Typhlomys cinereus. The sequence continues at coordinate 6,189,632 of JALPQD010000009.1, read as the reverse complement.
GCTGGCCTCTCTGGCACCCCTCTGTGCCCTCTGAGCCCAGTAACCACCCATCTGCCCACCAGAGGTCCCAGTGCCAGCAGCCCGTTACAGACCCCACAGCCCACCTGGAGGTCCCAGTGCCAGCAGCCTGTTACAGACCCCACAGCCCACCGGAGGTCCCAGTACCAGCAGCCCGTTACAGACCCCACAGCCCACCTGGAGGTCCCAGTGCCAGCAGCCCGTTACAGACCCCACAGCCCACCGGAGGTCCCAGTGCCAGCAGCCCGTTACAGACCCCACAGCCCACCGGAGGTCCCAGTAGCAGCCCGTTACAGACCCCACAGCCCACCTGGAGGTCCCAGTACCAGCAGCCCGTTACAGACCCCACAGCCCACCGGAGGTCCCAGTACCAGCAGCCCGTTACAGACCCCACAGCCCACCGGAGGTCCCAGTGCCAGCAGCCCGTTACAGACCCCACAGCCCACCTGGAGGTCCCAGTGCCAGCAGCCCGTTACAGACCCCACAGCCCACCGGAGGTCCCAGTGCCAGCAGCCCGTTACAG
>JALPQD010000009.1:6153881-6181965 GCA_023101885.1 Typhlomys cinereus | reverse complement strand
GGACAGCACAGAGTCCCTCCCCTCTTGTTCCCTTCCCCTCCCCTCCCCTCTTGTTCCCCTCCCTTTTCTTCTCTTTCCTTTCCCACCAATAAGAACTCCCATAAAAAAGAGTGGTCCAGAATCAGCTAGCAGCTACCGAGGCTCTCCGCTTTGCGTCCGCTGAGACCCCCTCCAGTGTCCCATCCCCTGTCTTATTCTCAGCCCTCTGTCTCTGTCTCTCTGCAGGTTCCTTTCCTCTCCAGTAGAGGGGATCCTGTGGGCGCACCCCAACCTTCTGGGGGCGTCGGTGTGGGACACGCAGCCTGTGAAACTGGGACGGGACCATGTATTCTGCACTATAAAAAGCAGAGCCCGATCTGTCTCTAAGGACGTCATCGTTCCCAGGGATCTGAGAAGTTGAGTCTAGCATTTCCCTTTTTTTCTTTCTTTCTTTCTCTTTCTTTCTTTCTTTCTCTTTCTTTCTTTCTCTTTCTTTCTTTTCTTTTTCTTGCTTTCTTTTTCTTGCTTTCTCTCTCTCTCTCTCTCTCTCTCTCTCTCTCTCTCTCTGTTTCGTTTCTTTTCTTTTCTGAGTGTTTGAGGGTCTCACTTTGTAACCAGGCTGGCCTGAAGCTCACTTGGCCACATTCCGGGGACAGCCTCAAGCCACGGGGAATCTTCCTGACTCAGCGTCCCGAGTGCTGAGAGCGCAACTGGAGCTGCCACAGCAGACGAGAGGTTTCTCGGCAGAAGGGATAGAACCCAAGCCTACCACGTGCCAAACAAGCAAGTGCTCCCCTGCTGAGCCCCCCCCAAGACTGAGCCCCGAGGGCTCCACTCCTGGGAACAAGCATCTGAATCAGAGGTTCTGACATCCAGGAACCTGTCAGGGCCTAGAATCATGTAAGCAGCCGTGTGGGAGGGGCCATAGGGAGCACAATTCTTCAGGCCATGGGGGGGGGGCTGAGTGGTCCTAGAGATAGGGTAGGACTCAGGGCAATAGGTGGGGACCAGTCTACACCTGCAGAGGTGTGCAGGCAGCTGGTGGGTAGACGGAAGCTATGCCAAGGCCACTCCGAGCCACAGGCAGCTCCTAGGAAGGTCCCCTGGGAAAGGGACATTTGTTTTTTCCTGCCCAGGCTGGACACCCTCCAGGAACAGCAAGACTGTCAGACGAGGGGCCAAAGTCCACGTTTCCTGTCTTGCAGGAGAGACTCAAGCTGACCACTGACAGCAGGGGACAAACCTGGGCCCCAGTTGGTCCAGGACCTGGGCAGTGCCAGGCACAGAGGTGGACAGGGGAGCCGTCCTTCTCCTCCCGCACCAGGGAAAGAATGGGGCAAGGGGATCCCAGGGAGAAGGCACAGCCCGGGCCGACGGCCCCCAGCTCCTGTCTCTGCACAACGGCTGGCTGCAGGGGAGCTGGTTCCAATAGCCCGGTGCTGTCCAGAAACTTCTGCTCTCGCTGTCCCTTTGCCCCTCCCACCTCACTCTGGGAAAGGTGTGTGCTCAGCCGCGCTCGCTCTGGCAAGCGGAGGAAGCCACGAAGGCAGAAGCCAGAGGCCGGCGGTGCTGGGTCCTTCCCGCCCCGTCTGCCCCGGCCTGGGGCGGTCGCCTACCTCCTTCCAGCTGAGCCTGCTGCACCTCTGTGGGCTGCGCTGGTGCCGCTGTCTCACAGCATCTCCCAGGAGCGGAGCCTCCTCTGGGTCAGAGGCGAAGCCGAGAGAGAGAGAGAGAGAGAGAGAGAGAGAGAGAGAGAGAGAGAGAGAGAGAGAGAGGGAGAGGGAGGTAATCCCCCTGGAGAAGAAGGCAGGAGAGGAGGGGGAGGTGCGAGTGCAGATCCGCTCCCAGCACCTTTATCTCCTCGGGGGCTGCCTCCAAGGTCTCTTTGGCCAGAAGCGGAAACGTGGTTTCTGGAGAGTAAAGGAAGGGAGGAAGAAAGCGGGACAAATGCGTAAAGAGCAAACCCCAGCCAGATGTGTGCTGCCGAGGAGCCTAGACCGCTCCTAGCGCATTTTATCCAAACAGCAGCCGCCGAGGATTAACTGTCTGTGTGCCCGGTGACTGGCTGGCTGGCCGGCCTCCTCCTGGCCACTCTGGGGAGCTGGCCCAGGCTGAGGCGCGTGGGGTGGATGCTTCCCTGTGTCTCGAGGTCCTCCCAGATGTGGAGGTGGCCGGCAGCCCAGGAGAAGGACGCCCCCTGCAGAGCGGGGAAGCCCAGAAAGGCTGGGAACTTCAAGTCTACAGTTCATGGGGTGCTAAGGGGAATTGGTCTCAGGGGCTCAGATGCCCCCCATGGCCAACTATGACCCAACTGTGAACTGTGAGCCTTCAGGGACACAGCGTCCTGAGACACTTGTCCTGAGACTTTCACCTGAGGCGTATGAGCTGTAGGCACTTTGGAGGGCAGCCATGAGCCCTCTATAACAGAAGGTGGGTTGCATGTATGTGCGCACGTGTGTGTACGCATGTGAGCTTTTGGAAGGGGAAGACCTGTTGCTTGCTTCAGAGTCTAGAAAACGCCCGGAAGGCAAAGGCAAGGAGCAGCGCCCGCCAGGCTCCTCGCCAAGCCCCGGAGCGCGCCGGCGCACTGCGTGCGGGCCCGGCTATGGCTCCCTTGGTTGGAACCTGCAGAGTGGCCTCCTCGGTGGTCCCTGTCCAGGCTTCTCCGGAGCCTTCCTTCTGATGCTCCACCCCAGCCCCCGAGTCACATGGCTCGTTCTAGAAACGTATCGCAGCACCAGGAGAGGAAGGACCTGAGCAGAGAAACAAAACTATCCTGGTGGTGTCAGGTCTCCGGGTCGGGCTTCCTGGGCCCGCTGGTCTGCGCCCGGCCCCGACGATGCTACGCCTGCCCGTTTGATTTGGTCTTCAGTCCTTGGGAAGGCTCTCCTGTCTTTCTGGACAGGAGATATGAAATAGGGATGCTGGGCTGGCAAGACAGCTCCGTGGATAAACATAGTGACCCAAGTTCAGGCCCCAGAAGCACACGTGGTGTGGAAGGAGAGAACTGATTTCCAAGAGTTGTTCTCAGACCTCCACCCATGTGCTATGTTATGCATGTTCTCTCTCTCTCTCTCAAATAAAATCATTAAGAAAATAAAATAAAGGATGCTAGTTTGGAGTGTCATGTTCTGAGGAAATTTAAAAAGAAAAATAAAGCCGTCCTTTGCTCTTCTGTGTGTGCTGACATCATAAGGGCCAAAGATATCTAAGGGGCAAGTCTGAGCCCGGGGCGCACCCACCATCTTGCTCCAAGGTTGGGTGCAGGACAGCACTCAGTAGAGCTTAGGAAGAGCTGAGATGGAAGGGTGGGCTCTGGGGTGGGGGAGCAGCCCTCACGAGAAGAAGGAGGGGTGCGGCGAGTCCTCAGTCCCCGCGGAGGGGGCACTTGAGGACGCGTGGAGAGTCAGCAGACTCGTCCCAGCCAGGGATGGGGCCTGCTGTGGCCTGTGCCCGAGGACGGCTCACATTCCTAGCATGTGCCTGAGACTTGGCAAAACTCACATCCTCGTTGCTTATCGATACAGGAAAATGCGGCGATAAGCTCTTCTTCATTTCTGGAAGTAGCCCGAAGCTTCCCGCTCAGCACACAGGACATCGGCCCCCGCCCCCACCACCCTACCCCTGACAGCCCGAGCCGTCCCAAGAAGATGCATCCAGCTCATATCTCGCGCAGCCCCTACAAGGCTGCGTGACCGACTCCCAGAGAAGTCTCACCAGCTGGGAACTCCCTAAACACAAGAAGAGCTTGTCTTGGTCCTACCCAGGAGATTCAGCTTGGCAAAAACCCAGAAAGACAGCAGAATTTCCAGAACTGACCACGAAACTTGGAAAAGATGAGGGAGGCAGAAGACTTGAACTTTGTTACCGCCGCCCCCCCCAATCCCAAAACAGCTTTGGTGCTGACTAAGGTTGCGAAAAGTAGCTGTCTGCAACACGCCAACTAGATGCCAGCCGGGATCCCAGAAGAACGCGGGATTCTAGAAACACGACAGCTCATGGACACCTCTGCGGGATGGCTCTTCTATCTTCATCCCACGTCCGATCCCAACCCAGCCTGGGGGAGATGCTAGCCAAGTGCAAGAGCGTGGCTTCCAGGATCTGTGCCCTGCAGGCCCCAGGAGGTCCCGCACTTGGTCCTCGGCAGGGGTAATGATGCCAGTTTGAGTCACACCGCACTGACAAGCTTATGCCAAATTTACAGAAAAACAAGTTTTCAGAGCTTTTTGTAATTGGGAGATTTGGGGGCTGTGTTTTGTTGAGACAGGATCTTGCTGTGTAGTCCAGCCTGGGCCGGAACTTCCTTCCTTCCATTCTTCCTTCCTTCTTCCTTTCTCTTTCTGTTTGTTTGTTTGTTTGGTTGGTTGGTTGTTGGTTTGGTGTGTGTGTGTGTGTGTGTGTGTGTGTCTTCATGTTTATGTGTACACAGATGCATGTTTGTATATGTGTGCACAGATGCATGTGTCTGTCCACGTGCATTTTGTGTGTATGTCTGTGCATATGTGCACAAGTGCATGAGAATGTCTATGCGTGTATGTGTGCACAGCTGCGTGTGCATGGTTATGTGTGTGTGCATGGGTCATGTTTGTATGTATTTGTGCATGTGTGCACAGGTGAATACATGTTTATGTGTGTATCCACAGGTGCATAAGCATGGTTATGTGTGTATGTGTGCATTGGTGCATGTGTGTGCATGAGTGCACGTGTGTGTGCATGTTTGTGTCTATCCCTGAGTTGTGTGCAGGTGCATATGCATGTTTATGCGCATATATGCAGGTGAGGACTGAAGAACCCAGAGTAAACTCAGGGGTCCTTCCTCAGGTTCCGTCTACCTTTCCTTTCTGTTTTATTTTTGTATGCCTGCACAGTGTGTGTGTGTGTGCGTGTGCGCACATACCCGTGTGTGTGGAGGCAGAGGTTGCCCTAGGAGTCTCCCACTGTTGCTCTCACGGTGTCTTCGCATGTGTGTCTCTGAGCCTGGTTCTCATGGACTGGCTAGACTGACTTCAAGCTCTGGGGATCCGCCTCGCTCCCCCCGCAGTGCTACTGTTACGGCAGGCACAGTCACGCCAGGCTTTTATGTGGGCACCGGGATCAAACTTAGAGCCTCATGCTTGGACAGCTGCCACTTGCCCGCTGAACTATCTCCCCAGTACCCCTTGTTCTTTCTGAGATAGAGTCGCTCACTGAAGGCTAGACTAGGCGGCCAGCAAGCCCCCCCAGAGCTGCCTCTATGGACCCACCAGCACTGGGTTTATAAGCAAATGCCACCAAACCCAGATTTTTTTTTTCAGATGGATTCTGCAGGGATCGAACTAGGGTCTTCACACCTCTGAAGCAAGCACCTTACCATCCAAGCTATAGGACCTCATTCTGTGGCCCAGTGTGGCCTGAACTCATAGCATTTCTCTTGCCTCAACCTCCCAGTGGCCTGGTATTTTCTAACCTTGTGCCTCATTCTCCCAAGTATAAGGCCTCCACATCTGGTGTATTTTGGGAATTTTGCATTAGCAACCGTGAACCCGTAGTTTCTCACACGATTAATAAAAAGGTTGACGAAGCAGACAGAAGGTGCCGGATGCTCAGGATAACTATCATTACCATAAGTATACTCTTCCTCTTTCCTTCTTTGGGGTTGAGCCCCCACATCTCCAAGAGATTAAAGAAAAGGGTTGCTCATTTTCCTTGAGATAGACGCTAGGGGAGGGGGCGGTAGGGTGGTAAATGCGGGGGCTGCCCACAGTGTTCGTGTGAAAGGGGAGGCTCAGAGCGTGGGAAACTCCAAGGAATGAGAACAGACGTGGGGTGTGTCTGAGGGGTGCCACGCCGCCTACAACCCGAACAAGCAGGCAGGCAAAAGGGCAGAGACGCTGCAGGCCAGCTCTCAAAGGATGTCTGCCAGGCTCAGCAGAAGAAATGACGTGTGTCATGGAGCTGGACGGCTCGCCGGGCTCCGAACATCCTCTGTCCTCGGCTTCTCTTCTGCTCCAAAATTCTTGTCAGCATGCCGGAAACACAGCGAGCTGGAGATGCTCTTGCAGGCTGTCCTGGGCGCTCCCCAAGCCAGAACCAGACAGCTCTCCACACGGCCAACACTTTCCTTCCTTCCTTCCCGACAAGAGTCAACTTAACAAATGAAAACCAAGTCCAAGGACTTGTTCTTAGCCCTGAGGTGATAGGCCAGAGGTCAAAGGCTACAGGAAAGATGGGTCTCTCTCTCTCTCTTTGCCTGTCCAATGAGCTGTTCTCCTGGATTCTAAGCTACTACACCTATGTATTCCAGGGCTTCTGGGCCCAACAGCCACAGATTTCTTAGCTATTCCCAAGTGGTTTCCTTCTCACAAACCAGGGCAGCTCCTGGGACTAAACCCCAAAGCAGCACACAGGAGCACCCCCTGGAGAGCCCCCGGGGGAGGGGCATGCTCTGTGCGGTCCCCGATGTGACATTTCTTTCCTACTCCGTGGGCACATGTTCCTGCCTCCAGTCGCTGGAAAAGGCCACGCAGCCCCGATGCAGCCTGGGCAACACTGGGTTCTGATAAGCATGGCATGTCATTAGCAGATCTCTGACTTCTTGCCAACCCAGCTATCCCACAAAGACCGAAGCTGGTTTTGCAGACTTTTAAATTCCATTCCAAAGTGGGGTGCGACGGACGGACTCCCATTGGTGGCCTTCCACTGCCAGGGGGGGAGGGGGAGAACCTCGCTGAGATTCTGAGAAGTTGCCTAGATGGGAAGTGGAAACTTGGCAGGCAGGTCCAGCTTCTGGCCTTGGGCCCGAGCGCTCATGGCTCCTGCCAGTGCTGCCCATTCCTAGGGCAGAGCCAGCAGGTGGAGTTCAGGCCAGGCAGGCCAGTTTCACCCACTGCTTTACAGCTTCACATCTGGAGCAAAAGAAATACCAGGGTGGTCTCTGTCCAAGGAGGGCTCCCAAAGGTCGGTGCAGTCTTGCCTTTGCTGTTCATATAGCTTCCACCTTCATCGGTTCATTTGCTTGTCCTGTACCTCAGTTTCTCCATCTCTATTGTCTTCCTCCTCTGATTGGGTAAAATGCTGTGGATTACTTACCCAGAGCCTGATGCAATCATTTACCTGATAAATAAAGTCAGGGCGCCCCCTGGTGGAAGACAACGTCCTAACACTGAACTAAAAAAGAATGGCCGACTTCAGAAAGAGTTGGGCAATCCTCTTTGATACACAGACACAGAGACCCAAGATCAGGAAGGAGAAGTTGGGGCTCAGAACACCTCCATCCATACAGAGACTTTTTTGATCAGCCTTATCTGGTGGTAGATCACATGAACCTTGTAGCTCACACCAGGCAGGATGGCATGGAGGAGCCACAGATATTCTGAGCGCCAGGTCTTGCTAGGAGACCTCCACTCAGCCCAGCCCATCTCATCAAATCTAAGTATACACACAGTCTTCCTTGCCATTTCGCCTGGTATTTTTATGTGGGATTCGGGATCTGAACTCAGGTCCTTCTGCTTAAGGCAGAGTTTTAACCTCTGAGCTCTCTCTCCAGCCCCGAGACTTTATTTTTGACGTTTCCCATGTCTTGCAAAAACTGTGATTTTTTATGATTTTCTCTTGCCGGCTGTGTCTTGTTAAGAGTGTGGGTCAAGCCCTCCTGCAGGGTGAACACAGTTGCATGTGTCACAGTTAGCCTGAATGCTGACAGTAAACTCACAGCTAAATGGCTCATGGGAACGAGGGATTTTATTCTGGCTTACAGTTCAGCTCTTACTCCAGCTTGGCAGGAGAGCTCACACCAACACCAGGGGCTGAGGGAACTGGGCACAGCTTATCCACAGGCCCGCTGAGAGAGGAACAAACTTCCCTTGCCAGACGGCATGGCTTTCCAAGTACACGGAAGGATACCAGCTTACTTAACATTTTATCCTTCCGTTTTATCCACCTGCCCAGGACCTAGGCCCACTCACCATGGGCTGGGTCTTTGCCAACAATCAGACAATCTCCTGCAGGCTCGCTTAGGGCTTAACTGAACTACTGATTCTTTACAAATGTGCCCAGAGACGAAGCCTTCAACTGCTGGGTTGACACCAGTAGCAGGGTAGCACAGCACTGCTGCAATGGTGAAGACTCCGATGCTGCAAAGAAGGCAAGAAGAACGGAAATCCAACCAAGCGAGGCCGGAGAGAGACTCGCTCAGTGAGTAAGGCGCTTGTTCCCAAACCTGGCGACCTGAGTTCTATCCCTGAAGCCCACATGGTAGGAAGGAAAACCTGACTTTTGAAAGCTCTCCTCTGGCCTCCACCGTGTGCCACGGCAAGCGTGTGCCCTCTGACCAGGGGAACGCTGCTTACCTTGGGGACAGTTTCATAGCCTAGCTCCTCGCCCCAATCCCTTCTTCCCAAGCAGACACCCCTCGGGTGGGTAGTGCATTAAAGGGGTTGTTGACTGCAATTGGTGTCAGGCAGACATGGCCATGCTCATTCTGCTCGGGACTCTGTAGCCCTCCCTCTCTGGTTCTGGCATTGAGCTGGGGCCGGCTAGAGAGCTCAGAAGCTGAGCTGAGAACGAGGATGGCAGAGAGGGGTTCGCGCTCCTGCACCTCCAGAGACCAGGCCCGGAAGGATCACGCAAAGGGCTGGAGAGCCTCCTCTGGGGGACGCCAGCCCCGCCACCTCCACCGGCTTCTCCAGTTTCGCGAAGGTCCGCGCGGAACTACAACTCCCAGCAGCCCGCTGGACGGCGCGCAGACGCAGAGCAGACGTCGCCGGACTGCCGGCGGCTCCTCGCGCAGAGGCTGCCGGGAGTGCGCGGCCGGGGTGGGAGGGTGGGGACGGAGTAGGACGCAGGCGCAGAGCGGAGGCTGCCGGGAGCGCGCAGCAGGGCGGAAGTGACCGCCCGGAAGTGGCCGCTCGCCCTGTCCCGCCCTGCGCAGCTCGGCGGCGGCTCCCGAGCCAGGCCCGCGGCGGGTGAGTGACGGCGCAGCGGTCCGGTGCTTCCCGTCGCCGGGCGTCGGGATCGGCCGACCGCGGCGGACCCCGGTGGGACCCTCGACCCCCGGCGCGCAGCCCGCGGCGGCGGACGCCCGTCTGCGACTGTTGAGGGCGGACGTCTTCGTCCCGGGCGAGCGCGAGCGGACTTGGGACGAGTGCGCGCTGCGTCCGCGGCGCCTGCGTCCGCCCTGCGCCCCGCGTCCGTGTGCGGCGCCTGCGGCCGCCCTGCGCCCCGCGTCCGTGCGCGGCCCTCCCGCCCCTCCGGCTGCGCAGCCGCCTTCAGCCTTTCGTGGCCCGGGGCAGGACCTGTCCAGTCTGGTTCTGCCGCACCTAGGAAGGACTTTCCCGCCTCTGATCGCGCCCCTTGCGCTCCCATCCCAGTCCGGCCTCGTCCGAGACTCAGCATGGTGCACGCCCCCTCCCCAGACCTCCCGGGCCCCCGGGGCGGGGCCTCTGCTCAGCATGGTGCACGCCCCCTCCCCAGACCTCCCGGGCCCCCCCGGGCAGGACCCGCGGGGCGGCATCCTGGCCGTCGTGCCTTGGCGCAGCCCCTCCGGCCCTGGATCCTCCTCGCGCATCTCCAGCAGCAAATCTCCCCCCACGCTTCTCATTCAGGTCTCGGGGAATGTTAGACTCCTTTTCCTACTTCGCCTTCCACAAAGCATAGGTTTTCAAAATGGAAACTTCCAGAACAAAAAGTAGCCCAGGTTTCAGAAGGGAACTGTGCCGTCTGAGCTGAGTGTGCACCTCCGTGCCCCCTGTGGTCCTGGCTAAGGACCATCTTTCTAGTCTGGGCACACCCCTTCCTTCCAGCTGGGCCTCAATGAACCCGTGTGCCCCCCAAGTGCCCCGCTTAGGCCCCAGTTGAGATAACAGGTTTCCTGGCATGCAGCCCAGAGCATGTTCAGGGCAAAGACGCATGACGGTGCTTTAGTGGTCTGGGCATAGAATTCTGGATTTTCCTTATTTTCTTTGTCTAAATTGACCTGCTCTCAAAAGACAGTCTTGAGGCAAATGGAGGAAGTTGTTACCTTGCCCATGGATGGGCCATTTAATATGACCACATTGCCCTTTGACTAGCCTAGGTAGTCAAGTCTCAATTCTTCCAGTTAATATTTGTACCTTGTTTCCAAGTCCGCAGCTCTTCGAAGGTGTATGAGGCATTCTTGCCAGCCTGGCCAGCAGCATACCCAAGTCGCCCCTGGCTGAGCTGAGGACAGCAGAGGCAGACGTCCCTGCTCTGACCACATTTTCACCATGTGCCCGGGTGTGGGATGCACGCCCGTGAGGATCCCGTGAGCACACGTGCTCCTGTCATCTGAGGCTCCTGGCTTCCTGCACGGCACACAGGTGGGTGTGCCAAGGTACTGGCACTCGTGTCCAGGGTCCTGCAGCAAACGAGTGATCGCACGGGGCCAGTTCAGCCCCTTTCGCATCAGTGGTTCTGAGCGTGGAGAATTCCCAGAAGGCTTGTGTTCAGGCCGATGTCGGGGGCGAACTAAGAACGCGTATGCTGATTCTGAAGAACTTTGATATTGATCATAAGACAAGATGATTGGCTAGAAAATGGTAAGCCTGATGCTAGAGCACTCCGGAAGATTCGTGGGTTCCTCCGTGGGTCAGGTTCTCTTCTGAATCCTCCTGGTTGCCCTGAAGTCAGTCCAGCAGCCAAGTGCAGCCCATGACTCCTGGTTTCCCGGCACAACTGCTTCGCCCATGTTGGCAGGGAGGCAAGAGGTGAGCGTGGTGCTAAAATCGGCTGCAGTACATGCAGTGTGGGTGAGTCGTGAGCAGCTAGGCAGGAGTGACCGTGTGACCAGGACTGGTCAGAGTGACTCCGTGGGTTCTGCCATGGTCCTGGGAGACCACAGTGAGGGAAGCCCAAGGGGAGGGCGGATTCATGCACAAGCGTGCCCCTGTGTTCTGGAAGTGCGCTGATCTGGGCCTTTGGAATAGTGTCGCCTGGTTTCAGACATTCTGGAATCCAGCGTCCGTGTCATTTTGAACTGGGAGGGCAATTGCTTTCTAAAATTCTTCCCAAGACATTGGCGATTGGTAGGTGTGTCCATATTGTGATGCTGCAAGTGTGAACAGTGGATGGTGTGGACCGTAGGGTCCCCAGGGTGGCCACGCCTCCCCCACAGACATGTGCATGCCCGCACACCAGTCTGTGAACAGTGCGTTGCATGCAAAAGAGCAAGGAAGGCTGCTAATCCCACTTGAAAACAGAGGGGCGTGACCCCACACAAGGGGAACAAGAGAAGATGACAGAGGAGGCCCCGCGGTGCTGCCCGGCCGGCCTGCGAGGAGAGAAGAGGGTCAGGAGCCTGTGCCGCAGAGTCGGGGTCCCCGTGAGCCCGAAAAGGAACCAGCCCTGGATATAGCCCAGTGCCACGCTGGCTTCTGCAGATTGTGTGCAGGCTTCTGGGTCTGTAGCAATTGCTCACAGCAGCTTTCTGAATAGCTGACTTAGAAACAGGCTGAAAAGTAAGTTGTCTTGCGTCATCAATCAGGCAGGACCCGGAATGCGCGTGCGCATGTACAGCCACAGGAGGACGTGGAGATTTGGGGTGTGGAGGTGTGGCCTCTTGATCTCCAGAGCACACATTCTCTTCCTTATTTCCCTGGGCTGCCCCCGTCTGTCCAGATTGGAAATGAATTCTTGGCAAACACGAAACCAGGAGTCTTGTACCATTTACATTGACGTGTCCCTGTGACCACCGTCAGAGGCTGCTGAGAAGTCGGGACACTCAGGGCTTTTGCGCCTCAGTGAGGAACGGGGCGTCAGGTCGAGCAGAGCGCGGAGAAGAAGCCTGTGGTGTGGGGAGGGAGGGAGCCCAACCCTCCGGAGGAGTGAGGGGTGAGTGGGGCGGGGTGGGCACAGTGCCCTTCCTGGATCCTGGAAGGGTGGAGTCTGCCTCTGCAGCTGCCTCCAGCCTGTTTGAACCGCCACCTGTCCTCGCACACAGCCGCTCCTGCAGGTCCAGCCAGGACTGTAGAGTCAGGGTGCCCATGGAGGTAGGTGCCTTCTTCCAGACAGTGGGGGTCCTTGCTCCTGCCAGGCTGGCAGCCCCAGGCGGTCCCCAGCTGCCCAAAGAAAGCACCTTCTATTTAGCTTCCTTGCTCTCTCCCTCTGCCGGCTAGAAATGTCCTTTGGAGTGGACAGACAGATGTGCGTGTCCAGGCTTGAGGGCAGCAAGCCCTTCTCACTAGCCGCAAAAAACAGGGTGATCAGGGCTCCTGGTTTCTCTTTCTAGACACTGCCCTGGAGCAGGGCAGGTTGGGAAGGGTGACGGCAGGCGCGCCTCTGACCTGGAGGGAGCTGGCTTGCAGGCTGCAGCCCAGTGTCCCTGCCGGCCAGTGACTGTGACTTTGCTTCTATCACGTTAGAGTGTGTCATGCTGCAGACCCAGGGGACAGACTTCTTGTCGCAGTCATGGGAACCCTGCACATCACAGGCCTAGGGGATTTAGGGGGTCGGGGAGACAAGTTCTTTCCAGCCCTTTCTCTGGGATTCTCTTGCCTCCTTTGCCTCCCTGCTTGTGGCCAGCAGAGATCGCGTCCACAGGACACAGACCATGTTGGGGTTAAGCAGCAGGGGTCCAGAGCTACCACCTGCAAGCAACACAGCAGCAGCTCGTGGTGTTGGAAAGGGAAGAACTAGGAGATAGTGCTTCAGTGGTGGGATTTATAGGAGTTTCTGGAAGGAGGTTCTTGTTGAAATCAGTCCTTCCCTCCTTTAACCAAAGGAGGGTGAGCCCTAGAAGTTTCCTTCCCTCCCCTGACTCTTGAGAAGTCCGGGCAGCAAGCCTTCCTTCAAGGGTCGCAGTGTGGGTGGCCACGTGGAGTGGCAATGGGCCACCACCAACGAGGTCTTCTTTTGCCGCGGCGGGTCACGCACTCCTCCCTCGCAGGTCTGGGGAGTTGTCGGCTCCAGAAGCAGTGCGACGGCAGAGCTGTGCTCGGGATGGCCTCGTGTAGCAGGACGGCCACGGCACTTCAGGCTCAAGGGCAGCCCGGGGCAGATGTGCTGAGCTCTTGCCAGCTGCTGTCCCCGAGCAGAGGGCACAGGTGCGGCAGAGCAGGAGCTGGAGAGCCGTGACCCGGGGCGTGGATCGGTGGAGGGAACATGTGTCTCAGGAGCCCAGGGACGTGACAAACCAGCCGTGTGAGGGCGGGCGGGCCGGCTGGCAGTGAGACCCCTTGCCCAGGGACAGGAGTGGGGTGCAGTACGGAGGAAAAGGGGAAGATGGCTGAGGAGAGGAGCGTGCTGAAACCTTAGATGGCCACACACGGACGGTGTGAGCCGCCCGCAGCCTAGAGCCGGGCACCTCTGCAGCTGCTGGACCCACCACCACAGCTGCTGAGTGGAGCCCCGAGTCCCTCCCAGGTACGATCTAGCAGCAGGAGCCTCGTGCCCGTGAGCCCTTGCGTACTGTAGTATTTGTTTGGGGGCGGTAGCAACCCAGATGGCAGTGCCACGCTGGTTCAGGTGAAGGACTGAGCGGCCGAGGGCAGCAGCAGCCAAACCCCTAGCAGGCTGGAGCGGCGTCTCCCTGGCTGCAGGAGTCGTCGTGCGGGAGGAGCCAGTGTGAGGGCCGGGTCCTCTCCGAGTCAGCGGCCCCGGCTCGGAGCGCTGCACAGTGGCTCGGAGGATGCGCCAAGCAGGCCTCGGACAAGCTGGACTCTGGCGCCTGCAGCTACTTGTGTTCCCAGAAGGTGCCAGGGAACGGCGCCAGGAACAACAGGGAAGGATCCGTGTCCGTCTCAGATCTGCTGCTGTTCAGATAGTGCAGAACCTGACCAGGAAGTAACTGTGCTGCTGCCGAGGCCAGGCAGTGGCGGCGCTGGAAGCGGGCCGTGGGGGAGGGCTGGGAGCGCCCCCCCCCGCAGGTGCAGACCCACAGTCCCCTGCTCCCTGTCCCCTCCCCCGTTGTCTCCCTTAGTCTGCAAGCCCAGCCACAGGAACCTCTGTCCTGTCTCGCCCTGTGGCCCCTGCACGCTGAGGTCAGGCCTGGACGGGCTGCCAGTGTCCTGTGCCGCGCGCTCACTGCCCCCTTCCCCCTGCAGGTCCTCTCCGTCTGATGCCCATCCAGCCCTCCGACCCCCGGGAATGGAATGAGCCTATGCACGCCCTCCGGATCAGTGTGGGGGGTCTCCCTGTGCTGGCGTCCATGACCAAGGCTGCGGATCCCCGCTTCCGCCCCCGCTGGAGGGTGATAGTGACGGTCTTCGTGGGCGCCGCTCTGCTCTGGCTGTTCTACTTCCATCACTCAACTCCAGGCAGGTCCTCCACCCACAACGTACGCAACTGGAGGCTCAGCCAGTCGCCCGCCGCTCACTACAATGACACCTACCCGTTGTCGCCCCCCCAGAGGACTGCGGGTGGGATGCGGTACCGAATCGCAGTCATTGCTGACCTGGACACCGGGTCCAGAGCCCAGGAGGAGGACACCTGGTTCAGTTACCTGAAGAAAGGCTATCTGACCCTGTCTGACAGCGGGGACAGGGTGACTGTGCAGTGGGACAAGGACCACGGGGTCCTGACCTCCCACCTGGCGGAAAAGGGGAGGGGCATGGAGCTCTCCGACCTGATCGTCTTCAATGGGAAACTCTACTCTGTGGACGACCGCACGGGTGTCATCTACCAGATCGAAGGCACCAAGGCAGTGCCCTGGGTGATCCTGTCTGACGGCGATGGCACCGTGGAGAAAGGTGAGGGGGCCACTCTGTGCCCGGCTCTCGTCAGCTGCCAGGTGCAGCTCTCGGGCTGCACTTGGAAAGGAGCCTGAGGCAGGACGGGTCTACTGTCTGGCTTCCGTGGCGGGGGAGGCCTGCTGCTGCCTCACAGCCTCCAGGAGGCAGAGAGAAGGCGGGGTGAGAAGCAGGGCCTTCCTCTTCAAGGCCCTTCTCCTCCAGGACGACCCCAGCTCCGAAAGGTCACATCGTCGTCCCAAGCAGAATCACCAGAGGAGGATCAGTATTCACGCGCACGGGCTTGAGGGGGGCCGTCCACATTCAAACCCTCGCACGCGTGCTCCCTGCTGCTCTGCCCACGCAGTCCCCCTCACAGTTGGCACGAGCCGTGTGTAGAAGTACAGCTGGTCGCTGGGGGCCTGCTGCAGAGGCGGGGGCTCCTTCCAGGGGAGCCAGGGCTGCAGCCACGGGCTCCTGAAGACCCTCCAGGACCTTGCTTCTGGCGTGTCTTCAGGGTGTCCTAGGGTCACGCTGAACAGGCACCCCACCTTAAAAACTCGGGCCTGGTGGTCAGTTTGACGCAGGGCTCCGGTCTCAGTTTATTGGCACTGCAGGCCAGCTGCCGTCCAGCCTCTGACCCCTCAGTGGTCTGCGGATAAGCAGCGGTGACTGCCGGGAGCTACTGCTCTGCCAGCCCGTGCTTATCAAGGAGTTTGGGCCCACGGGAGCCCTTGTTCCCGTGGGAGGGGGCTGTCAGGGTTGTCGCCCGGGCCTTGGCACGTTTGTCCTTCCTGCAAGCTAAAGTCGCTCCTTTAGCTTGGACTAATGGGATCCCCAGTGTTTGTCCAAGGCCGGGCGGCAGGGAGGGGCCATCTCTCCCCCGGGTGTCAGGGACAGGGTTGGTCACCCATTTCCTGCCTCATTTACGTGGGCGCGTCCTTCCCCTCTGATGAGGAAAGGGCATCCTGGGGGCTTCGGGGTTGGGCAAGGGTTGGTCGTCCAGAAGGGTCCAGAGGCCGGTGGAGCGGGCAGCTCACCGCTGACGTAACTTCTTGAGCCGGCCGGGACCACTGGACTGAGCAGGTCACTCCAGAGCCCCTTGGGATCTGGAAGGAGCGTGTGGAACAGTCTGGAACACAGTTCCTGTGGGATTGCCAGGAGGTGGGTCTCCTTGGGTGGCAGGGGTGAGGAAGAGGAAGGTGCGGACCCTGGAGCCAGGCATGGGGCGGGCACGTCCGGGCTTCTGGCGACCGGCGGCCGCAGCAGAGCCGGCAGGCCTGGGAATGGCGCGTCTCACACCCGCCCTTGTTCCCAGGCTTCAAGGCCGAGTGGCTGGCCGTGAAGGACGAACACCTGTATGTGGGTGGTCTGGGCAAGGAGTGGACCACCACCACCGGGGAGGTGGTGAACGAGAACCCCGAGTGGGTGAAGGTCGTGGGCCACAGGGGCAGCGTGGACCACGAGAACTGGGTGTCCAGCTACAATGCTCTGAGGGCCGCAGCTGGGATCCGACCTCCAGGTAAGACAAGGTGCGGGCGGCTGTGTGCTGTTTTCCTGACCTCGGCCCCTGAGAGCCCGCCCTGGGGCAGTTGCCTTCCGGGGTCCCTCACCAGGCCCAAAAGATGACTTCACACCTTCCCCTTACACAAAAGCAGGTGTCTTAGGACCCGCCCAGGGGTCTTACCTGCTGAGGGAGAGGCCGTGACCTCCTGTGTCTGAGGCTGAATCCTCTGGCTGCAGGAAGCCCCTCGGTCCCGAAGCGCTTCCTCAGCCTCGGCCGTCCCCGGCCCTGGCCTGGATGCCTCGCGGGTCACGCTTGCTTGTTCGGGTCTCTCCCCTTCCTCCGCCCTTTCTGCCTTTCTGTGCTGTGTGATTGTCAGGGGGGGAGTGAGGGCTGGACCCTCTGGGGACGCAAGGCCTGGAGACTGGGCTCCTGACTCCAGGGGCTGCAGACTGAGTCCCCCAGCTTGGGCGTGGAGGAGAAGTGGAGGGAGGCCTGGTGCTAGGGGTCAGGGAAGCGGGGGCAGGGCCCTCGGGCCCCCAGGCCGCTGGCGACCGGTGTGCTGTGTCCAGGCTACCTCATCCACGAGTCGGCCTGCTGGAGCGACGCCCTGCAGCGCTGGTTCTTCCTGCCGCGCCGGGCCAGCCGCGAGCGCTACAGCGAGACGGAGGACGAGCGCAAGGGCAGCAACCTGCTGCTGAGCGCCAGCCAGGACTTCAGGGACGTGTCCGTCAGCCTCGTGGGGGCGCTGGTCCCCACGCACGGCTTCTCCTCCTTCAAGTTCATCCCCAGCACGGACGACCAGATCATCCTGGCGCTCAAGTCGGAGGAGGACAGCGGCCGGGTCGCCACCTACATCATGGCCTTCACGCTGGACGGCCGCTTCCTGCTGCCGGAGACCAAGATCGGCGATGTGAAGTACGAAGGCATAGAATTCGTCTAGACAAACAGCCCCAAGGCAGCCAGGCGAAGGTGGGTGATTGCGGTGGCACCAGGACTCCCAGGTTCATAAAAACCCAAGGACACACTTGCTCTGTGTCTTTTCTTTCCTGGTCGAGGTGTGTGCCTGGCCTAGATATTTCAGAATGGGGAGTCGCACCCCAGGGCATGTGGCCGGGCTCCCGTGATGCTGGGGCCCAGAGGGAAGGCGGGGGATGGGCCCACAGCCCCCCAGTTCCATGCCTCTGCACCGCCACCTGGCGGCGGCACTCGTCACTGCGGGCCCTTGATTGGGGTGCTGGCCTTGAGAATAACATTGGACCCTCCCTCCTTTCCCCCTGGCTTCCAGTCTCTCCTCTCCACATGTTCTTTGGCCAGTACATGTATCTGTGGATCGTGCCCACCCTGGAAGCGAGGACAGGCGCTCGCAGACCACCCCTCTTCCTCCTGTGAACCAGGCATTCCACATGCCCTTTCAGACCTTTGGAAAGCAAATGTTTACACACCTGCCCTCCAGCATGGCCAAGGACCCCGCCTCCTCCCTTCCGAAAGGCTCTGTGACTGCGTAGCACTTTTAAATTTTAATGGTTAATTTATTTTATTAAAGCAGTTTTCTGTAAAACCGAATGCAAGTCTTAGCACAGGGCAGAGTCTTAGTTTTACGTTTGCACCCTGCGCGAGGACAGAGGGGTTAGCCTCTGCCGGGAGGTTTCTTTCTCGCGCTGTCTGTCGCCCTTCAAGCCCCCGTCATAGGAGGAGGGGTCCTGGTTCCGATGGCTCTTGCCTCAGAGCTGCGGTGCTGCGCAGCTGCAGCTCTTCCCTGGCATGTCGCTGCTTCTGTTCCCATGGGACACTGAGCAGCCTCCCTTGGGAACGTCAGGTAGACCTCGCTCCTCCCTGGCTGCTCTCCTCAGGGGAGATGGGGACAGAAGCCAGGAGAGTCCACCTGACGGCCCACTGCCAGGCAGGCCCGGGAAGGGAGGACGTTGTTGAATGTAAGCTTGCTGAGCCACCGCCGCGTTAGACTGGGAGCCTCGCGTCCGGCACCGGGCTCTCGGCCTGTCTGGGTAGAGAAATGAAAGAGGATGTCAGAGAGGCCTTGGAAACTCCCAGAGCCCGAGGGTGTGTCCTGTGGTGCAGGCTGCAGCCTTTGCCCTTGCTGTTCCCCAAGTTGCCATTGAGACCCTGTCCCTCCCTCCGCGTGTTTTGTAAGCAATAAAGGGGGACAATGTGCGTTGCCTTGTGTCTGGGTTGCTGTTGGGGGGGGTGCCGCCCCAGAACCTCCCAGGAGCTGCACAGGCTCCCAGCAAGCACCGGGGCCGTGGGATGGGCACCTGGACCACGATGGCCACCCTGGAAACTGACCCCATCGGAAGATGCCCCAGGCTGGGCAGGGGCTGCTGGGCATTCCAGGCTCCGCCCGCGCCAACCTTGCTGTGAGGCTGGTCACGGGGTTGTTGAGAGCCTGCCAGGCCCTGGGAGGCCCTCAGCTGCTCAGCCGCTCAGGCCAGTTAAGGCAACGAGAACTAGTGGAAGATTGCGTGACTTCAGCCACGTTGGGAAGGAGGAGGAACAAAGGTTCGTGGCCCACAAGCACTCGTGGTCCTGCCGAGAGCCTGGGGTCTAAGCAGATGGCAGGGGTGTGTGAGGAGGCCCGGGTAAGGCTGGCCCCACCCTCGCTCGCCTGCAGCCTCAGCTCCACCGCAGGTGGTCTGACAAGCAAGTCACCCCTTGGCTGGCACCTGGCTTCAGCCTTCCTCAGCCTGAGGTTCCTGAAGAAATTCCAGCTTCCTGGGGTGCATTGGCTAGGGGGTCTCATTCCCCGGGCGGGGGGGGGGCACAAGGATATCTTCTGAGGGTCTTTGTTCCTGCCCGGACACTCTGACAACAATCTGTATCTTCCCTGTGGTCGCTTCCTCTGGATTGTGGGCCCCCCAGAGTCACTTCCCTCTGCGGACAGTGAGAATTCCCAAGAGGAGCCCATGTGAGCACAAGACCTGGAAGCCTCCGTGGGTGCTGGGGTGCCATGTGGGGTCCATCCCAGTGGCACTGGTGTGTGTGGAAAACGCCCTTTGCCCAAGGACACCCAGCTCTCAGATTGATGTCTCAATATCTCAAGAGGGCAAGGGAGCAACATTCCCAGCACATCTGCTGTCTTCTAAGACAGACCCCTCCAGAGAAGACCATATTCTAAGACAGACCCCTCCAGAGAAGACCATATTCTAAGACAGACCCCTCCAGTAAAGACATATTCTAAGACAGACCCCTCCAGAGAAGACCATATTCTAAGACAGACCCCTCCAGAGAAGACCATATTCTAAGACAGACCCCTCCAGAGAAGACCATATTCTAGACAGACCCCTCCAGAGAAGACCATATTCTAAGACAGACCCCTCCAGAGAAGACCATATTCTAAGACAGACCCCTCCAGAGAAGACCATATTCTAAGACAGACCCCTCCAGAGAAGACCATATTCTAAGACAGACCCCTCCAGAGAAGACCATACTCTAAGACAGACCCCTCCAGAGAAGACCATACTCTAAGACAGACCCCTCCAGAGAAGACCATATTCTAAGACAGACCCCTCCAGAGAAGACCATATTCTAAGACAGACCCCTCCAGAGAAGACCATATTCTAAGACAGACCCCTCCAGAGAAGACCATATTCTAAGACAGACCCCTCCAGTAAAGACCATGTTCTGTTTGCTGTTGGAAAGAAAACATCCATTTATTCTAGGCTAAAGGATGGAGAAGTGCCACCTGCTTCCGTCTCCAGATGTGCGGTTGACCTCTGCACTTGTCGCCAAGATGTGACTGGGGGTGGCTGAAGCCTTGGCATCCCAGGGCTGGCCTCTCTGGTACCCCTCTGTGCCCTCTGAGCCCAGTAACCACCCATCTGCCCACCAGAGGTCCCAGTGCCAGCAGCCCGTTACAGACCCCACAGCCCACCTGGAGGTCCCAGTGCCAGCAGCCCGTTACAGACCCCACAGCCCACCTGGAGGTCCCAGTGCCAGCAGCCCGTTACAGACCCCACAGCCCGAGCATGGCCAGCTCCTGGCAAACAGCACTGGGCAGAGCTCTCCAGAGGACTGGGGTACCTCTTGTTTGCTGCCGGGACCTTTCAGGCTTTTTAGTTTCCCAGCATGGGGTTCCTGGGGAGATTGCAATTCCCTGGGGTGCCTGTTTTCAAGGGTCCAGATGTCTTTATATAAGTTTACCCTTTCCGGCCCATGGTTCCAGGCACTCAGCCCCTGCCCCAGGTCATGCTGGGGTGCAGTCCAGCCTACTGGCCACACCTACCCCCATGGCCACCCCAGGGTATGAATGCTACAGCCACAGCCTCGGCGGCTCACGCCATTGGTTAGCAGCCATGCATGTCGGGTGTGTGCTATGGGCTGGGAAAGCAGCCTCCCCCAGGCTGTCTGCAGCCAGCCAGACAGTTTCCGGAAACCGAAACCAAACTGAGAAGCGCTCCTGTGAAGTTGTGGGCTGAGAGCTGTGCAGCGGCCGCCTCCGCAGCTGCAGCCACCTCTGCCCCCAGGTAGGTGCCGCTCTGGACCGACCACGTGATCACCGGGGTTGAGGGGTGGGGTCCTGAGACCCGGAGCCCCCTGGGTCGCTCACGGCAGAGCCGCTGTGTACAGCTCGCAGCTGTTCACCGCACGACCTTCAGGGTCTCTGGTGTCTGTGGGTTCTGACCCGGCGTCACCCCCACCTGCCTGCCACCGATAGAGTCGGGCAAAGCAGACAGCGTGCAGAGGGCGGCTGCATTCACGCGCCTGCGCTGGGTGCTGTGCCAATGCCCAGGGTCTCCATCCCAAGACCAGCAGACCTGCTGGCTGCAGCTTCCCGGCAGGCGGAGAGGGCGGATGCCCAACCTAGGTAGCCCTGGGGTGTCCCAGGACTCGGCCCGTGGAGTTAAGGTTGGGGGGCCCCTGCACCTAGACATGGGGTTCTCTAAGGTTCTTCAGCCTCCACTAGAGTCCCTGAGGTGGAGGGCAGGCACTCCAGCTTGGGGCTCGCCAGCCGTGTGACTCGGGGGGTGGGGGGCTGAGACCCTGATTTCAGCTCATTCACCGGGAAATGGGGTGTTACTAAGGTTTTGTCTCAGGAGTCAGGTAAGACTGGGGGCACCAGCAGTGAGCTGCCGCCGCCCATCCCACCCATCCGAGGACCCCCTAAGAGGTTTGGCCTCCTGGCCTCAGTAGCAAAACCCAGAGAAAGATTTATCCAGTGTGGTCCCATGGGAAGCGGAGCAAAGAGACGCGGGGACGCCCACACACCCCAGTCCCTCCTCCAGCTCTCACTGGCATGTGTGGGTCTGCAGTCCTGGTCAAGATGGGGTCCCACCCGTCTCTGTTGTTTGGGCTTATCTCTGGCAAGGTGGTCTGCCAGGTTGTAAATCTCCCGGGAGACAAGTCCCCCCTCTGGCTGGCTCCAGGGTTCAGCCTCTTCCTTCCAGCTGAAACTCCGGGAAAATCCCAGTGTCCCTGCCCCATTGTGTCCTGCTACGAGCTAAAGGGAGGGGCCCATGTGTCCCTTTGGAATTTCCAGATTACTGCCGAGGTGTTTGTTAATGTATGTTCCGGTACAGAGGGGGCGGGGAGGGGAAACAATTGTACCCTACTTCTCGCTGATCCCAGAGGTTCCACCCCTGCCCCCCACTCCACAAAGAAGGTCAGCCTTGGGGTCCCCTGGTCGGGGCCTGTGTGTGGACAGTGCTCTCAGCAGCGCCACCTGGTGACGAGTCCCTGGCGCTCTGAATGCAGGGAGGGTATTGCAGGATGGGGGGTAAGGGGGGTGTCCTTCCTGGTGGACAGTGCGTGGGAAGGACATGCCTTATATTCAATGCAAGAGCTCAGGCCTCCCCCTCTCTCCAGGCGGCCCCCAGCCTCTCAGAACTTCCCCGCTACCTTGAAACTCAGTCCCGACTCACCTCCCACCCAGCCAACCTTAATCCCTATCATTAAACCATTGAGTCTCAAGTTCTGGGACCCTCTGCAGTCTCTCTCAAACCCCCTCTTCCTAAAGGGTCCCCTGCTCCATCCAGGGTTCTGACTCCTGTCTGGCTTCCCAACTGGCCTATCTTGTGTTCTGGGACTCGCCCCGCAGGAGTCTGTCACTTGGAGATAAACACGCTGTTAACCAGGCACACACACGCCTGTCCATCCCTAAGGGACGGTCAAGTGCCTCTCGTCCATCTGCTCCATAAGGCCACATCTCACCGTCCCGTGGAGCTGCACGCATAAGTGCGTAAGTCCTGGCCCCGCAGGAGAGGCCCACAGCCTCCTCCACTCTGCAGACGGAACCATAGAGCCCACCGTTCCTTCCGTTGCAGGGCTGGCATCCAGGCTGGGCATGGCTCTCCCGTGGCTCTTCTGCACGTGGCTGCTGGTCCTAGGAGCTCAAGGTGGGTTTTTTAATTTCATATTTTATTTATTTATTTGAGAGAGAGAAACAGGCAAAGTGCACACCATGGTGCACAGATGGAGGTCAGAGGTCAACTTTCCTTCCACGATGTGGGCTTCTAGGATTTGAACTCAGGTCTCCAGGTGTGCAAACAGATGCCTTACCCGCCAACCTATCTCACCAGCCCCCACCTGGGTTTTGCCTGCTGGAAAATGTCCAATGCAGAAGTCTCCAGGCTGCCAGATCCGCGGATCAGCTTCATCCTTGCATACAAACCAGATGGTGTTCTGTGAGGCGCTGGCCCTGGACTAATCGTGTCACCCCAAATGATTGTGGAGCGTAGGCTGTTGGGAAACTGGGCTTCCCTAGCTCAGAGAGGGACCCCTTCCCCCAACAAATGCATCCCCAGAACCAGCCAGCCAAGCCAGGGGCGCTGATCCACTGCCCACCCTCACGTCAGCAACCTTGGACACGCTCGGCCTTGCTGAGTCCTGGGCACCTTTCCACACACCGTGCTGCGAGCCCTGCAGCCGAGCATGCATGGGCAGCACTGGGAGCGTCGGTGGGCCACGTTCAGAAGCGGCCGTGCCTGCAGTACAGTCTCTGACCTGGGCTTATAGACACATGCCCGGAGCTGAGCAGCAGGCAAAGCCGTGTCCAAAGTGGGGTCCATGCGGCAGGAGCCCCCGTGCATCCTCTGTGGATGACCTTCCACGCACCAGGAAGGGGCTTCTTAGCAACACAGATCCACGCCAGCAGCCCACCCCCTGGCTACAGTGACCTGATTTCCACAGGACAGCTCAGGACACGGGCTGCACGGTGGGTGGACGGCCGTGGCGCAGCCTTTCCCTCCGCTGATCTGGACCTTGACTCCAGGTGCACAGGACGGGGACATGCGTCTTGCCGGTGGGGCCACACCCAACGAGGGCCGGGTGGAGATCTTCTACGGCGGCCAGTGGGGGACGGTGTGTGACAATCTCTGGAACCTCCTGGATGCCGTCGTTGTCTGCCGGGCGCTGGGCTTTGAGAACGCCACCCAGGCGCTGGGCCGAGCTGCCTTTGGACCAGGTGCGACTACTGCCCGCTCCCTCCCTGAGAACCAAGGCCCCTGAGGTGCCCTCAAGCACCCCGTCCACTGCTCCCAGGTCGGGGCCCAGCTCGTCCTCTGGACCCAGGACTTCTGTGCTTTGCAGGAAGGGGGCCCGTCATGCTGGACGAGGTGGAGTGTGAGGGGACAGAGCCCTCGCTGGCCAACTGCAGCTCCCTGGGCTGGCTGAAGAGCCACTGCGGGCACGAGAAGGACGCAGGTGTCATCTGCACCAATGGTAAGACCCCTCGGGCGCAGAGGGAGCATGGGCCCCCGCCCGCCCCTCCAACAGCCTCTGCTAGCGGAAGTCCAGTGTGACATTCTCTGTGGGGCTGGGAGATACAAAGAGCCACCCTCCAGGAGACCCTCAGCCCTCGCCCAGTCAGAGGGGCATCACTGGTGGACTGCGGGCCAGGAGCTGCCTTTCCTGCGCATGTGGCGGCCACGGGCGGGTGAAGCCCGGGCCCGTGTCTTGTGGTCGTGTGCTTGCTCTGACACCGTGTAAACCCTGTCTGCACAGACACCACGTGAGGATGCTCAACCGCCTCCTGGCGGCCCCGGCTCAGAGCCCCGCTGCCCGCATCCCACGACCCCGAGCCGCGGGCTCCACGGGCTGTGCTGTATCGCCCAGGCTGAGAGCCCAGCAGGAGCTTTGCTGCCCGCTGGGGCTTCCTCCTGAGCTGGCCTGGGAGTCAGGGGTGTGGAGGGGGGTTATCAAGGCCCACCAGAGAAGACTGCTTGGGGGTCCAGCCCACCTAGGCGGGAGGGCTGCGGGGCATAGCTTCTAGGAGGGTGGAGCAGCTATGCGCTGCTGCTGGGTTCACCAGCAGGTAGCTTAGGGGACCGAGGGTTTTATTCTTGCTTCGAGTCTCCAGTACACTCCACAGTCCATACAGCAGAGTCCACGGAGCACCGGGAGTGCAGGGAGCTTGCCCCGCCATAGCCCCAGGGATTGCTAAGGAAGGGCCGAACCTCAACGGGCCAGAAAGAAAGTCTGCCAAAGTACTGAGCCAGCTCCCTCCTTACCCACCTGCCAGGAATCCCGCCCACCGTGGACTGGGTCTTCCCACACCATGAGATACTCCCCTGCAGCTGTGCTCAGAGCTTGCCTTCATAGCCAGTTCTTAACAAGGCTCAGCTTTCAGTTGTCAGCTGGCACCTGCATGAAACTGGCTCAAGGGGCAAGAAGCACCCCTAGCAGAGGGCCCCGTGGGGTGGAGGCTGGAGGTGGGAGCCAGGGGGTCTTGGGATCGGGTATGAGGAGGCCTAAGCGTCAGTCCACCTAGTCTAGATGTGGAAATCAAGCCGGGTCCTCTCAGGGTGCGGAAAGGACAAGACATGTGGTTCTGGGTTAGACTCTGGGAGGTGGAGGGAAAGCAAAGATGCGGGACAGTGCCTGTAGCCCTTCAGGGATGTGTCCCCTTTGGAGACCTCCTGCTGGACACCTCCAAGTTCTGGGGTCACCCCAGAACTCCTCAGGCTACCCATGGGTTTAGATGAGTGCCATGCAGAGCCTGGGGGACCTAAAAAGATGGGGTGCAGGCGTCAGTGCCTCCAAATCTCCTGGCTTGGCCATGGAACCAGCCACAGAGCCACACATGGTGCTCTGTGTGACGGTGCCCGTGTGTGTATGTGGGAGCAGATGAGAGTGTGCCTACATGTATATGAGTGTGGATAGGAGTGCACACGTGGGGGGGGCATTCTCTGGGGTGCAGAGGATAGCTGCACCCTTCTTCTAGTCCCACCCCATCCTGCGTCCACCCCAAGCCCTTCTAAGCAAGCCGGGCACATTGATGGCTGTTTCAGGTGGGGATCTGGTTTCTAGGGGTGAAAGGGAAACTCGGGGTTACAGAGCAAGCGGTGGCCCCTCACGCAGATCGTTCCTTCGTCTCCCCTAGAAACCAGTGGCGTGCACGTGCTGGACCTCTCTGGAGAGCTTTCCGAAGCACTGGGTC
Organism: Typhlomys cinereus; assembly: GCA_023101885.1. NCBI lineage: Eukaryota > Metazoa > Chordata > Mammalia > Rodentia > Platacanthomyidae > Typhlomys > Typhlomys cinereus. The sequence goes on along the minus strand of JALPQD010000009.1, from coordinate 6,156,431 downwards.
AGATCTTCGACAGCCAGCAAGGCTGCGACCTGTTCATTCAGGTGACAGGGCAAGCACAGAACGACCTGAACCTCTGTGCCCACACCCTGATCCTGAACACCAACCCCGAGGCCCGGGCCCTGTGGCAGACGGCAGGCAGCAGCATGGTCATGAGAGTGGACGCGGAGTGCATGCCCGTCGTCAGAGACTTCATCAGGTGAGTGCCCTGAGCGTCCCCCGGGATGGTGGGACCATGCTCTGCTGAGTACATGCGAACTTGCACACGTGGTCACGTACGCGTGTGCGCACACCCACGTGCACGCTCCTTCACCGTGCACACACCTGCACCCCAGATATTCAGTCACAAATTCAGACATTTACTTGCATGTACACGTGTGTGCTTATATGCACACACACGTGCACCTGAATGCCCACTGAACTTGCAGGGACACGTGCTTACACGGGCATGCGCTCACTTACCTGACTCTTTGCCACACTGCACAGACACGCTCATGGAACGCAGCCACATGCTGCGCTTGCATGCACACACACTCACACGTGAGCTCACTGCGCGCGTGCCTGTTCGCTTACTCTTGTGGACAAGCACCGATGGGCATGCCTTCCTCTCCTGCGTGCCTCTCAACCAGTGCACGCTCACCTACCCCCCCACACGTGTGCACTCCTATCCACACTCATATACATGTAGGCACACTCTCATCTGCTCCCACATACACACACGGGCACCGTCACGCATATGAGCATTCTTGCACACGCTATATACATGCACGTGTACTCTTACCCACACTCATCTACATGCCTGTGCACTCCCACATACACATACAAATGCACTCACACTCACATTATCCAACTATAATGGATTTTTACCATTTATTTATGTATTTATTTATATATTTATCTATTTATCGGCTTATCTATCTTTGATTGATTGATCGATCGATTGATTGATTGATTGTATCAGAGGGCACTTGTGTACCTGTGGAGGACCAATGGTGATTCAGGAATCATCCTGGATTGCTTCTACCTCCTTCTTGCTTAGCTCTGGAATTTCCCAGGCTCCTCCCACTAGGAGAAGTGCCGGCCTCTACTGCTTTGCACCTGATGTTTTTAGGTGGGACCTGGGATCCAAACTTAGGACCTTGTAGTTGCGAGGCAGGATCTTAACCCCTGAGCCATCTCTCCAGCCTTACCATGTGTTTTAAAAGGTCCCGAGTCTCCACCTGTTGTTACAAGGAGTTTCCAATGTCCTGGGAGCATGACTTTAGCATGAGGAGTGGGAGCTGGAGTGATTGGCAGGAGGCTGGTAGGGCAGATAGAGACTTGGGGAAGGCCTCGGTGAGCCCCGGGAGAGACAGGGCTGAAGCCACCACTGGATGCCAAGAAGCTCAGACAGCTGGGTGGAGCACGAACTCAGAGGATGGACCTGTGTGGTGACTGTGAAACACACTCTCTCTCTCTCTCTCTCTCTCTCTCTCTCTCCTGCATCCCTCCGGTGCCATCAGGATATAACGTAAGATTCTTCCAGGTACCCAAAAGGAGCTGGCCCAGCTCCCCTTCCTGCAATTCTCCATCTCGGAGACTCGGCAATACCACGGAGAGAAACAGGCCCCAAGACACACGCGTCTGTTTCAAGGCCTGCTCGGCCCCTCCCACCGCCTGGGCCTGAGCAGGCTGGATGACGGGGGTGCTTTTGGTCTATCACCTGGAGGCTCGACACTTAGGACCTCACCAGGCACTGTGAGCATCTGCTGTCACAGTGATGCTGGATGTCCTTCCCCAGTTGTGCTCTGAAGGCTTGCGTTCTGAGGGAAGACCACTCGGGGAGAGGAGGACCCACCTGGAGTCAAGCATGGACGTACTCCCTTACTTCCCATACTCGGGAGCAAGAGCAGAAACCCGAGGTCACCTCGGCTACTTAGCAAATGTGAGGGGAGGGAGGGAGGGGAGAGGAAGGGAAGGAAAAAGAGAAGAGAAGAAAAGAAAAAGAAAAAGAAAACCAAAGACAAGACAGCCAGGCTAGAGGGGATGGCACTGTCCCTGGAGACTGGCCCTCAGAGCAGAGGCCTCCTCAACACCAAGGGGCCAGGCATTCTAAACATGCAAATCATCGCTATTTAACCATTTGGAATGAGGTTGTGAGGATCTTTTATTCCTATGACTTGGAAAACTGCTTATAGGATGCACAGGGGCTAACAGCAATGCACAGCTGTGGGCGAGTATCCGAGGCCCATGTGTCCACAGTCTACATGCTGCAGCCCACGTGTGCACCGCCCACGTGTCCACCGCCCACGTGTCCACCGCCCACGTGTCCACCGCCCACGTGTCCACCGCCCACATGTCCTTGGCATGTGGTCGGCAGGTCAGATGCACACTGCCCATTTCTTCTTAATCACACTCTTTAAAAAGGAAAAAGATTAGAAAGAAACATGGGAATTTTAATGCAGACAATGCTTGGTGTTTTGCAGGTGGTCTTTTTTATAAAATGCCTAAGCTTTCTACCCTCTGTGATTTTTATGACCAGAAAAAAAGCACTTCAAAAATGAATAAGCTGAA